>UESW01004598.1:233331-295106 GCA_900491605.1 Calamus simplicifolius
CTAGTATCCCGATCTGATACATAGATACGGAATACCATGAAGCCTCACAATTTTCTCAATATACATGATGGCCAATCTCTCACTGGAAATCCCAACTCTGAATGCAGGAAATGGGCTGACTTCGTCAATCTGTCTACAATGACCCATATTGCATCATTGCTCCTAGGGTCTTAGGTAGACCAGTCACAAAGTCCATAGTGATCTTCTCCCATTTCCATTATGGAATCATCAGAGATTGAAGGGGTCCGCAGGCCTTTGATGCTCAGCCTTCACTTGCTGACATACTAAACATTTGGCCACATACTGAGCAATCTCTCTCTTCATTCCCTTCCACCAAAAGTTTTCTTTTAGGTCTTTGTACATCTTGGTACCTCCTGGGTGCACCGTATAGGGAGAATAGTGGGCCTCCTTCAGAATCTCTGCTCTTAGTTCCTCCACATTTGGCACACAGAGCCTATCATCAAATCTCAGGGATCCATCCTCCATTATAGCAAATTCATTTTGAACCCCTTACTTCATAGCTTCTTTAATCTTTTGCAGGTCCAAGTCTTCTTTCTGGGAGGACTTGATCCTGTCTAACAGAGTTGGTTGGAGTACAAGTGCTGCCATAAGCCCATCGGACCGTTGTACTCGCAATTCAACCTTCAACTTCTCAAGATCCCTCTGGATGTGAGGCTAGAAGTGATCATAGAAGCTAACTCCGAGGAGGACTTCCTACTCAAGGCATCAGCTACCACATTGGCCTTCCCTGGGTGATAGTGCAGGTTCAGGTCATAATCTTTTAGTAGCTCCATCCACCTCCTTTGCCTTAAATTTAACTCCTTCTAGGTGAAGATGTATTTCAGACTTTTGTGGTCTGTGTACACATCACATGCCTCTCCATATAGATAATGCCGCCAGATCTTCAAGCAAAAATCACAGCAGCCAACTCCAGGTCATAAGTTGGATAATTTTGCTCGTATGGCTTTAGCTATCTGGAGGCATAAGCTATCACCTTCTCATTTTGCATCAAACATCCCAATCCCTTCCGAGAAGCATCCGTGTATAGAGTGAATCCTCCAGATCCTGACGGAAGGGTAAGGACGGGGGCTGACACTAGGCGTTGTTTCAGCTCCTGGAAACTTCTCTCACACTCCTCAGTCCAGTCAAACTTCGCTTGCTTTTGGGTCAAGCGAGTCAGGGGTAGAGCAATGCGAGAAAAGCCCTCCACGAATCTGCGATAATATCCAGCCAGCCCCACGAAGCTTCTGACTTCAGATACATTGGAAGGTCGACTCCAGTTTACAACTGCCTCAATCTTCTTTGGGTCCACAGTTATGCCATTTTTAGATATTACATGACCCAAGAATGATACTTGGCTCAACCAGAAGTCACACTTCTGCAACTTGGCATAAAGCTTTTTCTCCCAAGAGTTTGCAGAACAATCTTCAGGTGGTCCATATGCTCCTCCTGCTTTTAGAATACACCAGGATGTCATCAATGAACACCACCACAAACTGGTCCAAGTATGGCTTAAAGATTCTGTTCATCAAGTCCATGAATGCTGCCGGGGCATTAGTTAACCCAAACGGCATCACTAAGAACTCGTAGTGGCCATACCTAGTCCTGAATGTTGTCTTAGGCACATCTCCAGCCTTGACCTTGAGTTGATGGTATCCTGACTAAAGATCAATCTTGAGAATACCCGAGCTCCTTGGAGTGATCGAATAGATCATCAATCCTCGGCAAGGGATACTTGTTCCGCACTGTTACCTTATTGATTTCTCGGTAATCAATGCAGAGCCGAAGACTTCCATCTTTCTTTTTGATAAATAATACTGGAGTACCCCAAGGAGAGACACTCGGTCTGATAAATCCCCATCTAGGAGCTCCTGCAATTGGCCCTTCAGCTCTTTTAGCTCAGCTGGGCCATACGGTATGGGGCCTTGGATATAGGTCCAATGCCAGGGCCAAATCGATAGTGAACTCAACTTCCGGTCTGAGGCAATTCGGTCAAATCATCAGGGAAGACGTCAGGAAACTCCATAGCCACTGGAATATCCTCCAACTTGACCTCTTCCTGCTGAAGGTCCTTGACCACAACAAGAAACCCTTGGCCACCTTTCTTCAAATATTTGGCAGCCTGCAATGCTGATACAAACACTGAGGCCAGTGTTCCTGGCTTCCAGTAAAACTGAATCAGGCTGATTAGGGATTTTGAAGATCACCATTTTTCTGAAACAGTCTACTGAAGCATGATAGGAGGCCAACCAGTCCATCCCAAGGATAACATCAAAGGACTTTAGTGGAAGGACGATTAGATCAGCCTTCAACTTTTTATCCTTCAAATTAATCAGGCAAGATTTGCATACTGAGTCCACCTCATAATCTCCATTTGGGAATGCAATGTGCAACTCCTGTTCTAGGGGAATAGGTGTCAACGATGCATTACTGGCAAGATAAGCCTCAGATATAAACGAATGCATGGCACCCGGATCTACTAAAGTCTGAGCATAAGTGTTGCCTACTTTAATTGTCCCTGATCACAAAGTTTAGTTTGTCTTAGATGTCATATAGCTGATCCTATTTATCCTTCATGATCAATGCATTATATCGCATATGAACAAATAATCTTAAAGGAGTACTTAAGTAACAAGTATACCTGCCACAACGGAGTTAGAAGCGGGCATCCTGTTGGGTGAGGGTGAAGACCCTTCCCTGGGTCCTCGGCTGCTGCTGCTGGTTCATCCCAGATTTGGAGGAGGCAACTGGTCTCTCGAAGGGGACAAGTGGCCATCTTGTGATCCATTTTTTCACATATGAAGCAGCACCTCTCGGCCCACGGCACTGCCTGCCCGGGTGGAAGTTCCACAGTGAGGGCAACGGGTCTCCTTACCCTTCGGTCTTGAGGGGGGCTGATATGTATCTTTCTTCTTGGCCTGCTCTGAAGACTGGCCCAAGGAGACCCTTCCTCTTCCTCTATAGCTCCCACTCCTTCTGGTTCCTATTCATGTCTCTTTCGATCATCGGGCTTTGCTCACCACAGCACAATATGTGGAGAGTTCAAATGCATTGACTGCTTGCCTCAGTGTAGGTCGCAGTCCTTCAGTGAACCTGGTGATCTTGGCTCTCTCAGTGGTCACTATTTCCGAAGCAAACCAGGGCTAGCCAGTGAACTCGGCTTCGTACTAGGCCACAGAGAGATTCTTCTGCTCCAGCTCTAGAAACTCAGACTCCATCTGTCTTTGCACACTACTGGGAAAGTATTTGTTGAAAAAGACCTCCTTGAACTCCCTCCAGGAAACAGTCTGTCCACCCAATCGCTGCTCCATATGCAACCACCAATCATATGCCTCCCCTTGAAGGAGGTAGGTGGCAAATCTAATCCGCTCCTCCTGGCTACCATGGGCCATGAAGGCCTTCTCCATCTCCCTCATCCATCCCTCAGCATCAACGGGTTGGTGGATCAGAGAAGGAAGTAGGGGCTAAGCTCTTAAACTCAGCAAAGCTTCACCTCCTCCTTGCCAGGGTTGCGGCGGAGCAGGCTGGACTGGTGGTTCAGGTTCGACTAGCGGATTTTGCGAAGTAGGAGGGACGGGCTGAGCAGGCACCACTTGTTGGATCTGCTGCTGCATAGCCTGCACCATTTCCACAAGGACCTGAAGTATCTCAGTCTGCGCTGTTGTTGGCCATTGCCAGCCACAATAATGGAACCAGAGCCTCCAGATGTTTGCTGGCCTCCTAGCCTGCTGGCCAGAGTTACCAGCCTGGGAACCTTCAACTTGTCACATACTTCTGGTGTGACGAGGCATAATTATTCCCTGCCAAGTTTGGTTCCAATTAATATCTTTACAAACCCTAAGTTTTCAAAACATATTTATTTTTTAAAAAAATCTTCTTAGAGTTGTTACCCTCCCAGTGTCATCCTACTGTTTTGCCTAGTGTCATCTTATGTTTGTCCCTAAGGTCAAACCTATGCTCTGATACCACAAAAGCTGTCATGCTCCAGACCCAATGTGGGATCCAGGGGTGGCAACCCACCGCATGCCAGGCATGCAAGGCGTCTCGTAACAATCCAATTTATTCAAGAAAGGATAATACCACTATGTCATTCAGAGTCAAATATTTTAGTACAAGCCATAATTATGAGTTTTGGGCTATATGCCCATTATACATAAATTAATGGGGTTACAACAAAATGTTGGATCTTAATTTCCTCTGATAGAAGCTCCAACTACCTCAAATCCCATTCTTCAGTCTTGTGGCTCTGAAAAAATTGTGAGATTTATATGAGCTCACACTCAATAAGTAAGCCTACTATTACATAATATAATCATTTCATCATTTCAAGATATTATCAAATCACATTTTCATGTATAAAACTTTCAATTTCAAATACATTCATCATGTTATCAAAACATGTACGTCATCAGCTCAAATAATTTTGAAAGCTTAATTATACAATAAATGTCGAAATATGTAATGTAAACAAACCCACTCTATTCATATTATTATTTTCTTATGTGTCCCACGGCCCTACAACACCCATCTGGTGTATCACTCTTTAACGTCCCCTAAGAGGAAGGGTCCTGGTACCAGCGTTATGCCATATATCATAATCAATCAACACATCCTCTAGATGTGTGTTCGTTATGCCATATATCAATCATATCACATCCTCTAGATGTGTGTCCTCCACATATCTTCCCCTGTGGAGATGGGTCCGTATCTCTTGGCATTTCATATCGTTTCACGTCATATAAGAACCGCTGCGACACATATCATCATCATATTGCATGTAGCACATCATGCATCATCATGAGCATAAGCTCCTTATGTCACATTTACAGTGGTTTGTACATTCATAGCATAAAATACATCAATAGTACTAGTATATTTTGCAAAGCCAAAATAATCACATCATTCAATTTTTGCACATTTATAATTTATTACTTTGCAAAATATTAGCAATCACATATAATTATAACAGATACCCAATTGTATACTCATGGAACTATTTATCAAATTCAATAAAAAATTTTATTTATCTATTTTTCAAATAATGCAATATATCAATATAGCATTTAAATACATAATTTTATATTCTAATAAATTATAAAATTATAATAAATGGCTTACTTACCTCAGTACGCTAATCCCAAACTGTAAATCAGCTATGTGGACATCTGGTTACCTACAGCATTAATTTCCACAATTAAATCTTAAAAATTGGAATAATGAAGCATCCCCTAAGGTCTACCCAGTCTAATCTGGGCCCAACTTTGGGCTCGAATATCTCCCAATATATAAGCCCGAATGGGAAATAAAAATACCCCAAGAAACTAGAATCAACGCAGATCGGGTCATATTTTTATTTCTCCATTCTTGGCCCAATACGAGCCCAAAATGCAGCCCAAAATGGCTCGTGAGTCGGCCCAACATAGCCCAACGTGGGATGGCCCAGCTGGCCCATGTCTCCTTTAAAAAAAATTGTAAGAAAAGGGTTGAAAAAGAGGATCCAAGAATCAATTTTAAAATTTTCTTAAAAAATCGTTAGATTCTTGCATCATTTGATGTCTAATTTTACTAGATTAACCAGCATTGAGTATGTACTTTAGAGACTTGATCTTCAATTTGAGATAAATATTGTATTTAAATTTTAAGTTTTTTAGACTTTAAATATTATCAAAATGAAGATTTTCTTGATATACAGTAAGGACAAAGTGCACTTACATTGCTTTAATCCATAAAAATTTATAAGTAATCCACACAATCTATCAAAATATCTTACGTTCAAATAAAAATGCAATGTGTCCTATTAGATTTGTTGAGTGCAATGAAAGGAGCCTCAATTTCTTAACTTTAGAGGATTTTGTTTTTTAAATTTGAAAAAAAACTGACAGACTTAAGCATTTAATTTTGACCCTTAGGTGGGTAATAAATGTAATAGATTTGGACGGAGTTTACCTCAAGTAGACTAAGTACTATTTGCAAACCATTAGTGAACTAGTAAAATTGAGCTATGCCTTAGGTGGATAAATGTAGGTCATTCTAATTAATTAAATTAGAGATGGATATCTTCACAATCATAACTCAAAACTAAAAATTAATAGATAATGCATATATATATATGTATATATATAATATATATATATGTATATGTATATATATGTATATGTATATATATATATATATATATATATATGTATATATATATATATATATATGTATATATATATATATATATATATATATATATATATATATATATATGTATATATATTATATGTATATATATATATATATATATATGTCTATATATATATCTATATGTATATATATATATGTATATATATATATGTATATTATATGTATAATTATGTATATATCTATATATATATATGTATATATATATATATATGTAATATATATATATATATATATGTATATATGTATATGTATATATGTATATATGTATATATATGTATATGTATATGTATATATATATATATATATATATCTATATATATATATATATATATATATATATATAATATATATGTATGTATATATGTATTATGTATTATTAATAGGTTATGCAAGCTATACCGGTTACATAAGTCTCATGGGCCATGGATTTATGACAATCCAAGTACGACTTAATTACTAAATTAGTTACATGGGTTATGTTGTGTAACAAGTCATATACAAGTAGGGTTTGGTTTCTAACTCGTTTAATAAACGGATCGGATGTGAAATCATCCATTTGTCATGGTACTTTGATTTAATTCGAACTGTTTATGACTTGCTGATATGATTTACCATCCTTAACCTGAATTTAATTAAAATAAAAGGATTTGGATAAGGATTTTTCATACCTTATAAGTTAGGTATGTGTTAACTAACATCTTGTTTGCTAATGACTTTTATGCTCTGTTTGGATGGAGAGAAAACTGGGAGGAAAGAAAACTGGGAGGAGAGAAAAGTAGGAAAGAAAATTGAAGAGAAAAATTTTTCTCTCATTCTGTTTGGATGAGTGGGAGGAAAATAGAGAGGAGAAAAAAGTTGATAATTTACAATGATAATAATATCCTTATTATAGATGATTAAAAATGCATCGGTTGTGTAACGACCCGGGTCCACGGGCCCGTTTTGTTACAAGAAAGCAAGACGGACAAGCTCCGCACCAACTTGGGCCACCACAGCCCAAAAAGGGATCCAATTGGTACCTTATCCTTCTTGCTTAACCGGTCATAAACCTCAACCAATTCCTAATTTTTCAATATGGGACTACTTGGGAGGGGCATTACAATCTACCCCCCTTACAGAGGCGACGTCCTCGTCGCCATGGGCAATTGATCACAACCACCAGGCAGCAGGATTCTAGAGGTGGCCTCCATAGGTTCAAGAGGTGGCTCCATCCCCCATGATGTAGCACTTTGCCTGTGTGGCACTTAGCTCCTGCACTTCCGACTGATGCATGGCTCTGATACCATATTGTAACGACCCGGACCACGGGCCCATTTCATTACAAGAAAGCAAGACGAACAAGCTCCACACCAACTTGGGCCACCACAGCCCAAAAAGGGATCCAATTGGTGCCTTGTCCTTCTTGCTTAACCGGTTATAAACCACTCAACCAATTCCTAATTTCCCAATATGGGACTATTGGGAGGGTATCACAATCTACCCCCCTTACAGAGGCGATGTCCTCGTCGCCAGGGTCAATTGATCATAACCACCAGGCAGGCAGGATTCTAGAGGTGGCCTTCACAGGTTCAAGAGGTGGCTCCCATCCCCCATGGTGTAGCACTTTGTCCTGTGTGGCACTTAGCTCCTGCACTTCCTACTAGTGCATGGCTCTGATACCATAATGTAACGACCCGGGCCCACGGGCCCGTTTCGTTATAAGAAAGCAAGACGGACAAGCTCCACCAACTTGGGCCACCACAGCCCAAAAAGGGATCCAATTGGTGCCTTGTCCTTCTTGCTTAACCGGTTATAAACCACTCAATCAATTCCTAATTTCAATGTGGGACTATTGGGAGGTTTATCACAGGTTGTTTTTTGGAAGGGTCAATATTGGAATAAAAAAATGATAAGTACTTTTAAGTTTTCTCTCCGAAATCTCTCCTGTTTCTGAGAGAAAACTTTTATGTGGGGCCCACCACTTTTTCTCTACATCCAAACAAGATAAATTTTATTCTCTCATATTTTCTCTCCTAGTTTTCTTTTCTTCCTAGTTTTCTCTCCATCCAAACATAGGGTAAGTATAGTTTTGGCCCTTAGGCAAGATCTATCACCATAACTTTGAACAAATATTTAAGATCCATCACGGTAAAAAACGGTGGTTTACACAATGATTAGTGATTAAAAGGCTGCATAGTGAAGGAAATAAAATAAAAATCACTAAAAAGAAAATTGGAAGGAAGATGCATTTAAAATGCTTCATGTTTGCTTCACTTGCTTTATTTTTGTCACTTGTTAGTCCTATATCTTCTTAACAATATTCTACTTTCATTTATTATGACATTATGTAATTGACATGCAAACCTATTGGATTGGTTGATTAAATGGGTCTAGATTTAAAAAAAAATGTGTCATAACATTGTAATGCTGATTACAAATGGGTCATATAAGGGTTGAGAGTTTTTTTTTCCTTTATGTGTGAGAACAACAATAACTTTCGCAAAGTCTTAATTGAAAACTAGTTAGGATTTATTATATAAATCTTTTTTCTCCATTCTACTGAATTTTAAGTCATGTTTTCTATAAGATATAAAGATTTTAAATTTTATTTAATACTTTTTTATATAATTTTTATTTTATTTCTATCTCTTTTTTTACATGTATTAAATTACTAGCTACTTTGAACCTATTTTTTTTTACCTAATCTAATTTGAGTAGACCCAAAATTGAACTTGATTGCTAGCTATATTACAAACTAACACTTTTACGGCTATCATTTGCTAGTCAAATCAAACCTAGTTGCAAACCATCTAAAGCAGGATGTTAATAGGATGATGATAAATCTATTTATTATCTCAATTTAACTATTAAAATAAATAGTAATTACTTTAAATTTATTAAAAATTAATACTTTTTATGGATGTTTACAGAAAAGGAGCTTATAGATGGAAAGAGCTCGATTTTTGGAGTCCAATGATGCAGATGACACTCAAATCAGGATTCGGTTTGGCCAAAAAGGAAAAAGAGATGATTTTGCATGATTTCTGGTGCAAACTAAGGCAGGTAATGTTGAATTGATGGCTAAAAAAAATTTCACAATATCTGAACGATCTTGAGCATCCTATTAACTCCAACTTTGACTAGGAAGAAACCTTAGATGAGCTCTATACGAGGACCTCGGGCAGTATTTGGAGGAGTTTTTCTACAAAGCTCTTTTTATTCTTCTTTTATTTAGATTATTGTATTAAGGCCTAAGAGAAGAAAATTATGGAGGGGATGCTGCAGTAGCAATGCGTGGCTAGATTCCTTCAATTTGGGATGATGATGAAGCCTATAATCAAGTTTTATCTTTCTTTTTGTTCTTAATTTCTATACAATAAAAGTTATGCTCTTCTTATTATATCTTTTGAGTTATTTTTCTGATCGAGGTTTTGATCTGGCATACACGGCATGTACCCTCTATCGACGTACTGTGATCTCAGGATACGATACGTGCCTAAGAGAGACATATCGTAGTACAATAGATTAGACCCTTAACCTTGCAATTATTAGATAGTTTATACTCTAAGAGGACGTGTCCGTGATCTCCTGATACGGTCCATGACTGACAAGAGATAAATTATTCTAATTTTAAATTTACAAAAATTATTACTATTGCAACATTAAAAAAAGAAGATAAAACCTGTTTGCATTGCGGATTCGGATTCCTGGTTGCTTCTCCTACTATTGAATTTTGTTAATTAATTAGCCGCTATTCTTAGTATAATCCTCTATAGATAAATTTTCTTTTTCTCTTTTATGAAATAATTGCCCTTGATCCCCGAGGATACGATCCTGATTTACCACTAGCTATATAGTGAGTCGGTTTTATTTTTGATCGCCAACGACAGCAATCAAATTTTGGCACCATTGCCGGGATCCAAGCACGATTAGTTCACCAAAAAAAAAAAAAATAAAAAAATTTATTACAATTTTTTTAATTTTATTCTTATTTTATTTTTTTATTGTTTCATTATTATTCATGCTTCTATATAAAAGAAAAGAGTTAAAAAAAATTATTTTTTGTTGAATAGTTATTGCTCTCTTTAGCTTATTTTTTTTTAGTTACCTTAATTATTAGATTTTCTTATTTTTATCATAAAAAAATTACTTTCCTTCTTGTCAAAAATCTACTTTTAACCTAATTAACTTTTCCTTTTAATTAACTTACCTTAAAGAAGCTAAAAGAAAACCCTAAGACACTTTTCATAAAACATAATTAATTTAAGAAAAAAATAATAATAATATTAAATAAATAGATAAATAAAATAATAAAAATAAAAATAAAATATTTTATTTATGCTTAGATTGACTTAGGAAATTTATTTTCTACAAAACTTAAAATTTTTCATTGACATCTCATAATTTATTAGAAAATTAGAAACTTAATCACAAAAATCTTAACAAAAAGTAATTAGATTAATTTTGTTTAATAATTTTAAGAGCTGGACATCTACTTGTTGCACAACATTTTCATAATTAACTTTAAGGGCACAAACCCTTAATCAAGATAAGATGGAGAGTTGATCACCTTTCTTAGCCCACAAACCACATCCTTCATTTTGCACTAACTCAAGCCTTTAACTCTAAAATTAACTAGACGTTAGCCTCTAAGGAATGTGAGCTCAATAGAATAAGACACCCGAAAGAGTTGGACTGGGTCGGGATTGACTACTTAACTGGTGTCTAGAAAAGGAAAGGAAAGTGGTTACTTAATTGGTTCCGTTCGCTTACCTAGTAAGCGACCGGGGACTCCCACTGACTTTACCCTTAACTGGCTAGTTGATCAGTTAATTTTTGACTTGGAGGGCTCTAAGGCAGTCTTGAAGTTAGGAGCTGTCTAGATTTAAGTTAAACATAGGGTAGAGAGTCTAATCTTTGTTAACTTGATTGCTAATAATTATTAAACCTAACTAAATTATTTTCATTGCTCTGTTCTAGGAATCTTTTAGGATATTTTCTTTAGAATCTTCTTCTTTCTCTTCTATTACATTAGTTTAAAAAAAAAACCGAATTACTGTTTGCTTTAAGTGTATTGGTAGGGTATATGCTTGGTTGTCAATCGTTACAACCCAACCTCATACCCTTAAATCCTGAAATAGAGAGAACTTGTAGAGCAGTACACATTATGGATCTTAATCAAGAAAATAATCCACCACATCAATTGAAGGAGTACTTCGCTCCTTCACAATGTACATATTCACCATGTATACCCCCAGTAGAGGCTGTCCAATATGAAATTAAGTCCAGTGTAATCCAAATGTTACCAGCTTTCCATAGATTTACAAATTAAGATCCCTATAAACACTTAGATGAATTCTTGGAAATTTGCTCAACTGTCAAGATTCAAAATTTCTCCGATGAGGCACTTAGGCTTAAGTTATTCCCTTTCTCCCTAAAAGATAGAGCCAAGTATTGGTTAAATTCATTAGACACTATAATTTCAACGTGGGACCAGCTTCAGAGGAATTTCTTAAGAAATACTTTCCTATAGAAAAAACAATCAAATTAGAAAAGCTATAACCAGTTTTTTTCAGTTAGAGAGAGAAATGTTTCACGAAACATGGGAGAGATTAAAAGAATTAACTAGAAAATGTCCGCACCATGTAATACCTAAATGGCAGTTAGTTCAATATTTTTATGATGGATTGTCAGAAAGGCATCGATAAATGGTGGATGCCTCATGTGGAGGAACATTTATGCTAAAAAATAAATATGAGGTATGGCAGCTTTTTGAAACTCTAAGTGAAAATTTCTTGTACCATATGTCTGCTGCCCGTAGAGATCCTCCCACAAAACCTAAGAGAGGTGGAATATACAACATAGGTCAGTCTATAGACATCTATATCAAAATTGATGAACTATCCCAAAAACTTGATCGAATTCTACAAGTTGGAAACACTTCTTTCCCTTCTACTCAATTACATGAGGCTTGTATAATCTGTTCAAGTCTGACTATTTTATAGGGGAATGTCCAATCGCATACCAATTTTCTAAGCTAGTTCAGGAGCAAGCCTATCTAGCCCAAACCCGAATGGCTCCTAGACCAGGAAATGATCCATATTCAATACTTACAATCCTAGCTGGCAAAATCACTCAAATTTTTCATGGAAATCCCAACCTATAATCAATCCAACATCAATTAGACCTAACCATAAGGAGAACCAATTTAGAAGCATGTAGTATTTCCAATATCCAGTGCTCCTCAACCTTCACCAAATAATTATGATCCTACTTTCGAAGAGAAGGTGTTACAAGCATTGAAAGGGCTAGAAATGATACTCATCTTCTTCACTCACACACACAATCCATTGCAAAACTAGAAACCCAGATAGGTCAACTAGCCACAACATTCAGTAAAAGAGAATGGGGTAAGCTACCGAGTCAGCCCGAAGCTAATCCTAGGACCTAAACATCCAAGGATCAAAACAAGAAGCCCAGATTAACCAACTAAGTGTTATTCATACATTAAGATCTAAAAAACAATAGATAACCAGGTTGGTACATATAAAGAAGAAGAATTAGAAGTCCCACCACTTGAACAACTTATTGAGCTGGATCAGCCCGAAATCCCTGAGGTATCAGAGTCTAATGTAATGCCCAACCCACCAGCTGAGCCCATGTTAGAAGAAGATAAACGAAAAATTAGGATTGTAGCACCATTCCCAAATAGACTTAAGTCCAATCAAAATTCAGCCCAATTCGATAAGATTTTAGAGGTCTTTAAGCAAGTTAAAGTGAACATCCCCTTACTAGACATGATCCAACAAGTCCTAGCCTATGCCAAATTCCTTAAGGATCTATGTACCAAAAAAAGACCATCAATGTGCCCAAGAGAGCCTTTCTAGCAGTGTGAGCTCTTATCTATCAAACCACATGCTAGTAAAATATGAAGATCCTGGGTCACCCACTATTTCATGCATTATGGGGAACACCCTCATAAATAGGGCTCTATTAGACTTAGGGGCAAGTGTTAATATATTACCATACTCTGTATATGAGCAACTAGGGTTAGGAGAACTAAAGCCTACGAAAATGATCCTATAATTAGCTGATCACTCTTTGAAAGTACCCAAGGGAATAGTAGAGGATGTATTGATCAAAGTTGGTAACTTTATCTACCCAGTGGACTTTGTGATTTTAGAAACTGAACCGGTGACAAACCCAAAAAGCCACATCCCAATGATTTTAGGTAGACCATTTTTGGCCACAGCTAATGTCCTAATTAATTGCGAAATGGATTAATAAACTCTCCTTTGGGAATATGTCAATTGATCTTAATATTTTTAATCTTACCAATACACATTAAATGAGCGACTCAAATTATGTTCAGGATACTGTTTATGATCCAATTGACCTTAGTGATGAAAAGCTTGACCTAGAAACCTGCATAAACCAAGATGGGAGCAAATTAATAAGGTTGCTATAATTGATAAAAATTAAGATGGAAACTTCCAACTGAACCACTAGAGAAAGTACCTGAACCATTACCCAAACCATCAATAAAGGAAGCACCTAAATTAGAACTGAAACCACTTCCAAGCATCTCAACTATGCATATCTAGGTCCATCAGATACCCTGCCTATGATTATTTTAACAGACCTAGACTCCTCATAAGAAGGGAAACTATTGAATGAGAATAAAGAAGCATTAGGATGGACCATGGCTAACATAAAAGGAATTAGCCCCTCGATCGTTCAACATAGGATTCACTTAAGGGAGAAAACCAAGCCTATAAGAAACCCCCAAAGAAAACTTAAACCAACCATGAAGGAAGTAGTAAGGAAGAGATCATCAAACTCTTGATAATGGTAATCAAAGTGAGCCATGACGTCTAGCTGAAGATGTTAAACTTAGCGCTTTTTGGGAGGCAACCCAAAATTTTTATGTTCGAACCTTTACTTTCATGATTCTTATTTTTAGGAATAAGAGACTACTCCGCACGATACTCCTAACATTACACGAGGCATATCTCATCCAGGTGGTATTTCTCCTTATTTTATTCTTCTTACTTCATTGAGGACAATGAGAATTAAGTTGGAGGGTAAGAGAAACCTTTTTGAAAAATATTTTAAAACACCTTGGTATTTTTAAAAAAATTTAAATTTTTATAAATCATGTGCTGTGAAAAAAATTCTTGAGCAAAATTAACTAGGAAAAGGTAATAGAGTTAGAAAGTATTGGTTAATTATTGTAGAGAGCCAAGGAGTAGACTAGCTGGTCAGACTTTTAGTAACTACTTAGGTCATCTAAAGGCTATTAGCACTTCCATTACACATGCACACTGACGAGATAAATTAGGTATTAGTTGTCAGGTCAATTGGAGATTCAATTATTACTGAAAATTGGTAATTGATATACACCCCAATGAGAGAAACTTGAATTTAAGGAAAGAGCTACATGCCTGATAAAAAACTATATATATATATATATATATATATATAGAAAAATAAGTCTAAACATTGGTTTTCATCGAGTAACCAGGCACCTTCGCCTAAGTAAGCATTGTTGTTCGCATCAAAAAATGGGCAATGTAAAGATATCGCTAAAAAATTTAAAAATAAATAAAGATAAATAACTAAATAAATAAAATATATATCAGGCAGTGTGAAAGCTACCTCAGGTCATGTGCTTAATTTGAGGTGTATAAAAAATTGATCAAAGTAAGTGATAAGCGAAGATACTATTGTTTCTTACAAGCTAGTACCGAAATGCTAAGTTAACCATCACAAACATAGGTGCTGTAGATCTATAGATGAACCCTAAGAAAGTTTCTAATAGTTCTGACTACAAAATTTACATCAGAAACTCAATACTTAGTGATTCTAGCTAACTTCTTTCAACCTTAAGCCTAGATTTAATTTTGTAACAAAGAATTTTAGTGGCGCATGGTGCTAAGGGACTAGCAATGATCTATTTATTATCCCAATTTAACTATTAAAATAAATATTAATTACTTTAAATTTATTAAGAATTGTTACTTTTTATGGATGTTTGCAGAAAAGGAGCCTATAGATGGAAAGAGCTCGATTTTTGGAGTCCAATGATGCAGACGACACTCAAATCAGGATTCAGTTTGCCCAAAAAGAAAGAAAAGATGATTTCGCATGATTTCTGGTGCAAACTAAGGTAGGTGATGTTGAACGGATGGCTGAGAAATTTTTTTACAATATCTAAACGATTTTGAACGACCTATTGACTCCAACTTTGAGTAGGAGGAAACCCTAGATGAGCTCTATAAAAGGAGGACCTCAGGCAGTATTTGGAGGAGTTTTTCTACAAAGCTCTTTTTATTCTTTTTTATTTCGATTATTGTATTAAGGCCTGGAAGAGGAAAATTATGGAGGGGATGCTGGCAGTAGCAATGCATGGCTAGATTCCTTCAACTTGGGATGATGATAAAGCCTGTAATCTGATTTTATCTTTCTTTTTGTTCTTAATTTCTATGCAATAAAAGTTATGCTCTTCTTTATTATATCTTTTGAGTTATTTTTCTGATCGAGGTTTTGATTTGGCATACACGGCCTGTACCCTCTATCGACGTACCGTGATCTCAGGATACGATATGTGCCTAAGAGAGACAGATCGTAGTATAATAGATTAGACCCTTAACCTTGCAAATATTAGATAGTTTTATTCTAAGAGGACGTGCCGTGATCTCCTGATACAGTGACTAACAAGAGATAAATTATTCTAATTTTAAATTTATAAAAATTATTACTATTGCAACATTAAAAAAAGAAGATAAAACCTGTTTGCATGATGGATTTGGATTCGTGGGTTGCTTCTCCTGCTATTGAATTTCGTTAATTAATTAGTTGTTATCTTTTAATACCGCTATTCTTAATATAATCTCTATAGATAAATTTTCTTTTTCTCTTTTGTAAAATAATTGCCTTTGATCCCCGAGAATATGATCCTGATTCATCACTAGCTATAGTAGTGGGTAGGTTTTATTTTTGACCGCCAACGACAATGATCAGATGGCATCCCAAAAGCATGCGACGGTTGTAAGCAAATTAAAAAGAATCATTCACTCACTCGAAATTGCATCTCCTAGAGAAGGCTTTATTGCAATCAAATTGTATTTGGTGCGCATGTATGACCAACTAGCCTAGGGATACTTAGAAGTGGTCTCGAGAACTTCAATTTTGCCAATAGTTCAACACTTGGATCATGACATATGTCAAGAGCCTAAGGTTTGCCATTTAATCAATGAGCATATTGATGTGGTTCAACTTGATAATGGTACTTGGCAAGGTTTTTTTTTGGATCAAAATTGGAAGGTATGACCACCCTAGCTTTTATTAATGAAAATAAATACAAGAGGGAAACTATACGAAATAGAAACAATAGAAGGAGGAAACAGTTACACACCAAAAAGGAGATTTTTGAGGATGAGATGAGCTTGAACAAACCTTCCTTGGGAGAGGACTTCCCAGTAGTCGAATCCTAGGAAAACTTTTCTGAAGAGGATGGTTTGAAAGACAAACGAAGAAAAGATTCTGGCATTCCTTGCGTTTCATATGTGCTAATATGTATACATGATAAGCTTATCCTACACTTCCCTCCAATGCTATGGAATATGAGATGCTCTCCAAGAAGACCACATGAGGGAGAGGTTAGAAGGGCAAACTTGAATGTTGATTTTAGAGGAGATCAAGGATTAGATCGAGAAGATGAAGAGGCATTGAAGGAGAAGATGAGAGATACATTCCATATGTTCATGGCAGAAACAAGAGCCTCTACTAACTGCCCAACCTTTCTTAAGCAAATAGTCATTAGTTTGGAACCTTTCTTTGAGCATTAGCCACATGAAGATGCAAACTTTGAGCAAAGCATCAACCTTCCAAATAGCTTTGCAGAATGGCCATCTAACTCTACTTGAATTAAGAAATTTATAGAAAGATTTAACTGAAAATGTTCCTAAGGCTGTCTTCTTTCAGACGGCGGTGTCAATTCCCAAAGAAAGGTGCAATGAGAGGATATTCATCAGGTCAAGGTTGCCTCAGTGAAGGGTAGGTACTCGGCAAGGTTGCTTCTTGCCATCCTATGCATTCGGTGCATAGAGCCGCTACCTCAATGCTCGAGCCTGCTTGGTTGATCAGCCCAAAATGAAGCTAAACGGAGCTTCTGCTGGCTCAATTTATTAAAAAAATAAAGCTCGATCTAGCCTACGTAAAGCAAACTAAAGACTCCCTCAAATGGATCGAAGCAGATATGCTTTTTAGCCATCAACGAAGGAAAAAGGCCTAAGAAGTTCATTCCGAAGGTACAAACAAGACCTATATTGAAACCTGCTGACGCTAAATCACCGTTCTCGAATATCGGTGAGCGTTCGGTCGCCTCTTCCAGTGAGCCCAGGATTCCTTGAACGCCGGAGAAACAGAGACCCTCCTCGCCAGATTCCTGCAAGAAAAGTCCTCGGAGACCAGATGCTCTGGTGGGAACCCTCCAACGCTCAAGTCAGTACTCTGGGCAATAGCCGTGAGCTTGAGGAAGCTCGAAAGAGGAAAGAAGAAAGAGGCTTAGAGCCATGCTCTCTGTGGAAAAGAATGAGCGTTAAGAGTGTAGTGAGTTCTCAGTTCTTGGAGTTACCTGGTCAGGGTCCCTCTTACCCTTTCTATAGATGCCTGGAATCCATGGGCTTGGGGCGTGATCACTTGTCATAGCATTAATTGATGGCAGCACAGTGGAGCTTACCTCCATGTGATGTGTCAAGCTGCAGGTTGTGTCCTGTCGGAGATGGTGGCTGATGGTGGCTGCAGCTGGTTGGCAGGCCCTATTTTAGTTTGGACAGCTTCTGCAGGGCATGGCCAACCGCTACGGCGATTGCCAGACGTGTCTCCTACGTCACCTTTTTGATTGTCATGCGCAGACAGTGATGGATGATAAAGTTATTCATGTGGATCCCAAGGTACAGCCGTTGGGGGGAAGATGATGTTGAGTTGAAGCCAATTGTCCCTCGTAGAGCATTGATTATAGAGTGCTTGTGTGGCACTGTTCATGCCCTTAGATGAGCTTCAGAAAAGGCCGAGGGTGAATACTTGCATGGCACTGGAAAGAAGCCAAGCACGTCTGAGGCCGAGGGGACCAATGTGGCAACCATAAAGAGCAAGTGGATGTACGTGGCTTTATGAGGCCATAAGTATGAAGGGCTCTCGAAGGCCGAAGCGGGCTTCGAAGGTTGAAGATGCCTCGGAGGTGGAAGCCTGGGATGTCCGTGATATTTCATTCCATTAAATGCATTATGATGGAAGATTAAATGCTTTAGCCATTGACTTGACTACCGGACATTAATGACGGAAGGTGGCCCTTAAAAGAACCCATGCACTCAACGTGGCCCTTTTTTCGTTTATTCTTTCTTCATTATGACTTTCGTTTTATTCTTTCTTCATTATGACGAGAGCTATACCGTGGATGAATGTTGGGAGTGAGATCAAAAGGACCTTGGAGGTTGAAGCGGGCTCCGTCAATTTTCTTCTTTCATGATTCTCTAATGGCATTGAATCAGCCACATCAGAAAAGGAAGTTAATCTCCTACTCTGCTCAATCGAGCAGTCACTGAAAACTCCTTAAGTCGTTGATTCAGTTCAGTCAAAAAAACACCTCCGAGCATTTGCAACGAACTAATTATCGTCCTCGGCGTGCTCAGCTTGGGAGGTACCTTGGCATCCTACTGGAGACATCCCATGCCAGAATAGTACCGCACATCAACCCGTTTGAAAGAATAAGTCAATGATTCGATAGTCCAAGTGTCCAACCATTGAAATAATACTCTAATCACATGAACAGTTAAAATATAATAAACATTTTAAAAATAATCTAATAATAAATAAAGATAATTTTTCTATAAAACTCACCTAATTTGCTAGCTTTAAAATATAAATTCTTAATATTAAGCTATATAAACTACAATACACATTAATAACAGAAATTATTTAAATTGTTGGTGGGGGTGGAGGGGAGGGAGGGAGAGATTGGTTAATAGTTAATAAAGGGAAAAGGAGAAATTTAAGCCTTAAAATATGAAGAAAAAAAAATTCTGAAAAACAACAGTTAGGGGTGCAACTTGAGCCGGGTTCAATCCGAACCCGGCCCGCGAAACCCGATTTGCAGCAGTACTCAAACTCTAATTTGCTTAACCCGAACCCGAAGGATCCGGGTTGAACCCTGACCGATTTGCAAGTTGGGCCGAGTTAGGGTTGCAGTTAACCCGAACCCGAGAAAAACCCGAACCCGCAAAGCCACAAGCAGCAGGCCCACTGGTGTTGTGGAAGTGATGATTTAGCCTTGTTTGTTAGGTTTAAAGTATATAGAGCTGACAATAGTTTTGTGGAAGTGATGATTCATGGTATGAACATTCCACCAGAATCTTCATTACCTTTTAAAATGAGCACTATACATTTAACCATTTCATTTTATTATGTAATATTGGTGGCCAAACTAGTATCTTTATTTTTTTTAATTATCTTCTTTGAGACATTTGTAACTTCTTATATGAAGTTTGCCAAAATTTTATGAAAGCATCTGGGAAGAGGTGATGAGCAGAAAACTAAAACATTTAGGAAAGGGGTGATGAGTAAAAATTCAGAGAGCTTTGGATGGCGAATGCAGTCTCGCTACTTGGAAAAGATCTCTCATACCATACTTATGTGGTCTTCTAACTAGCTCTTTATATTGTCTCAATATTTTCTGCTTCTGAAGGATAAAGGTGACTTCATCAATGCATATGGTAGCTATTTAAATGTTATGCAACATTTGGATTACTTTGGATATGTTTTGGTTTAAGAATATACTTTTTTTTGTTTAGTCTTATGTAAAAGATTTTAGACATGTAATTTGAAATGTGAAGCTTGTTTGTTTCAAACTTTAGCTTGTTTGTACAATGTAAAGCTTATTTGTTTCAAACTTTAGCTTATTTACGCAATGTTAAGCTTGTTTGTTTCAGATTGTCATTTTTTTTTTTTCTATCAACCCGAATTTCAACCCGAAACTCAACCCGAACCCGATTTTTAAAAATAGGGTTAGGGTTGAGGTTTTACAAATAGGGTTAGAGTTAGGGTTGACATTTTACAAATAAGGTTAGGGTTAGGGTTAAGGAAAACCCGAGTTTCATGAGCCCGAGTTGCACCCCTAACAACAGTGCTGTTTAAATTATATTCGTTAAAAAAATTTAAAGGATATGAAAAATTTGTCCTGTCTATAGAAAAATTCGGCAGCTGGTTCATCCAATTTGATCGGATTAATTATATAACTCGGTCAGAGATCCAAGTCTGGGTGACACAACTCTTGAGTAATAATTTTTCGAGCTTGCAATTCAACTAAACCAATTGCAGAACAATTATTGACAAGCTATAGGAAATGGTGCCAATGCCTCAGTTTTTGAATGATGGGTGGATTCTTCCGATTGGCAGTCTGTTGCTTCTGTGCTGAGCGGCCGGAGCAAGTGGCATCATACTCCGGTGGATCAATACTTCCCACATGAATTGGCAGCAACAACAAAATGGTCTCCTCTCAAAAAAATTGCTGGGGAGACCAGGCTATCCTATCCCTCGTAATCTCATTCAGGTTGGACAATTGCTTTACTACAGCGATCTTGCATTCTGACCACATGGACATGGACTTTTAACAATAAAACTGGTTAACAGTATTTTACAGCATACGATTGTGGTGATTCATACTCTGCAAAGCAACCAAAGAATCAAAACTTCTTCAAATTAATCCAGTTCTATGTAACAATCTTGATGATGCCAACAACAATAGCAGTAAAAAAAAAAATGCTGAGTAGAAAAAATAACTATGCATGACTATCTTCGATTTCTCTCCGACTGGAACGGTTAATGTTAATGGGATTGATCATGCTTGGAGTAGGAACAGACTACAATTGCTTTCTAGGTGCACCTCTCACAGCCTTTATATTCTGCGAGTCTCTAAAGCAAACAAAATGAACGAGTGTCTTGCCATTGGGATAAACTGCAAACACGCTACCCCCTATCCGTTTACGGCAAAGTGAACATGTGCTATCACCATCAATCTTCACAGCAGTTTGCCGATACTTATAAAGTTCCTGTTTTACCTATAAAACACAGAATAAATAACAGGTAAATAACGAGGACAATGAGCATTTATCACTGTAACAATTATAGATCCAGCATGTACAGCACTAACAAATTTGATCCCCAGAATACCAGCCAATTATTACTATTTTTGGAAATATAATTATAATTTCAGTATCAAAATAAAACGATATATATATATAAACTCAGGAAACAGGAATAATGGAAAAGCATTTTATCTTCTTATTTGAAGATTATATCCTGTTTTATCACGATTTTGTTTATGGTAACAATGCTACCACCAACAAACTTTAAAATTGCATTCAGCATAAAAACAAACCTGCAAATTTTCACTATATCTCAAGCTCTTCACCACTGCATAATTTCGGCGACCTTCACTAGATTTCTTTAGAAGGGGTTCCAGAAATGGAAGCAAGCTCTGTCAAGATCAATGCAAAACAAAATATTAAATATATATATATATATATATATAAATTGCAACTGTGTGAAAAACAAACCTCCAAATTAATGAAATATTCTCCATAACCTTTGTGAAAGCTTCTTACACTTTTAATATAACTTATGGAAGAAAAGCAAATAGTGGACATTTCAAGTAAGTCATCTATATTTTTTCTTTGTTCACATGATATTTGCAAGGTTCTACAAACTTTCTTTGCAAAATATGCCTTGATGTCCAGAAAATTAACAAATTTACATTAAAATACAAATTTTGTCCTTAGTAAATTGGTCTCGGACCCAACTTCCTGGTTCAGGCATCGAGTCACTGAAATATAGAATTCAGAAAAAACCACCATGTACAAGTTACTAGCAATAAAAATACAATATGAAATGCATGAACAAAAGAATAAATTTTATATGAAAAGCCAGAGAGGGGGCCTCGCTAGCACACAGAAGATTGGCATAAATAATCTTAAGAAGACATAAATCACAGTAAACAGATTTGGGTACATATTGCTATAAATCATGTAATAGCTCAAACAACATTCTATCATCTAAGCTCCAACGGTAAAGTCTAGCCACTAATGTTTTTCTCCAATACCTGGAGCTTTGTCTCTCTTGGTAGTAGTCTAAGTGCCTGTGCACCATTGATCCTATCCCATCTCTGGCTCAGCAAATCAAGTGCATCATTCAACATGATAGGACCTCCACCTTCAGTCATCTCATCTCCATCACCATCACCATCACTTCGTCCACTGTCGGTGCTGCTAAGGCTGACACGAGTGTGATCTGCCACCTCAATCTCAGCAATTTTTTTAGCCATGCGACCCTTGACTTTAGCAGAACCAATTCTCTGAGTCCCCATATTCTGGGAAGGTACCAGATTTGTAGTTCTTTGTTCAAATTCCTTAATCATCCTTTGAGGATTAAGATAAATTTGTAGTAGAGTAAGATAAATATTAGCATATGATCTTGAAGGTTGATGCAGTCCTGTCTCATAAACCCGATCACAATATGCAAGTGCTAGTGCAGGTAAATGAAGCTGTATAATTCAAAAAAAAAACGAGAGTTATATGAAAGCATTTCATTTCAGATTAGCACTGGTTATGAAAAAACTAGAAAGGTATTGAAGCAATGTGATAGTATGACATGATACTGTAAACTCAATCAAGATCAAAATTTTGGATTTATTATGCATGAATTTTATTTCTGCCACAAATACTTTTCTCAACTCCTGAACTTTTTGCCTACTTTTTTTGATGATAAATTCCAGCAAAGAAGTTCATTTTGTCAAGGCAATACCCTATGAACATAGAGAGACAAGGCAAGCTGATGCTGATTCATTTTCCCAAGCAATATTGCATGCTCTTCATAGAGACCATCCAATGGAAGACGCTTTAACAGAGCCTCTGCGTTATAACCTGAACTACTTTCCAAAGCACTCAACAACTTCCTGCGAGTTGAGGAGTATGTTTTCTCATCCCAGTTCTGTTGTTCCTTGAGATCCCTGTACCAATCTAATACTTCTGAAAGGTAGATTTGCACCTGCCAAGTATTGATGAATAATAGAACGCTCAGTCATTTCAAATAAATATATGCATCAGAATAGGTACAAGGAGTGGGGAGAAGTACATACCAGTTCATTTTGCAGATCTGTGTTGATACCATTTTCACTCATAGAAAGCATAAGCTCTAAATATGTAGACTGCATGTTTGGAGCATGCTGTTTCAAGTATGAATTTACCAAATCTGCTGGAACATTTCCAGACAGAAAGAGCTCAATAGTCTCTGTTGGGCAGCTTTCAAGGACATGCATGGAGAATTCTAGAACAAGCATTGGATCGCTCCTACAGAGTGGCTGCAAAAATAATCTTAGTATTAGTCATGCCAGAATGAGAGAAACATACACCACAAGAAGTCCGAACCATATTTGTCCTAAAGCTCACAAATCACAATGCTACAACTCATAAAGACATCGTTCAATTTTGCACAGTTTAAACAAGAAAACATGATGGGGATAACATTAATGATCTCCAAATTGTTATAAAAGGGTTCTTGTGTGAATGTTGAGGCACCTGTCTACAATTAACTGATAACAAAGCAAAGGACAACAATAATCACTATTTAGGCCTGATATTGCAACTTAAGTCATACAATATACTCTTAAGTACAGATTAACTTATGCTGTAATTAACTTGAATCTAAAAATGAATTCTGCCTAATTTATGGAAGGATGCATGTAACTTTACAATCATTTGAGTAATAGTTTTATTGATTTAAACAATAAGAACATCGATGCATAGGAAACATGATAAAAGTTCAAAAAAAAAAGTAATGGCAATTATGGCAGGGTAGTCATGAGTGTACAGGATTGCATCTATTTTAATGAAATATCAAATGACCACAGTAATGACACAAAAGAAGCAGATAAGAGGCTTGAAGCAACTAAACATATGAGGTTAATTTACATGCTTAGCTTTGTCTACAACTATGTTGAAAGCTATGATTTAGCTGCATGTTGCCTAGACTACTGATAAGTACATTTGTTCATAATCTTTATTTCTTGTATTTCCAAATTGTAAAATAAGATATTAGAGACCAAGGTTTGCAATCTCAATACTGAATCCTGTACTAATATCATACTAGTACAGTGTTGGTATGCTTAGTATGGGTCAATCAGCATACCAAAGGTAAGCCCTTGTACTAAGTCTTAGTTCAGTATTGGTATGGTACTGGTATGGGGTGAAAACATAATTGTATGACATGCCATGTTAGAGACCTTGACGTGCAACAAAAGCTGCCATTTTGCAGCTCTAGTTATCTATTTGATACTCCACAGGCATTAAGAGTTTTAATGAAGATGCAACTTGAAGGAAATCAAAATGAACTAAACAATTATGGTCAAAAGACATAGGAATTTTGATTGGTCAAGCTGGTGTAAAATTTAACCACTCATTGACATTCCAAAAGATAGTACCAGATGGGCAACCATACCTTCAGATAATCAATAATCATAGCTGGCTTGAACTTCTGAGTGTGCTCTGAATTTGCAAGGCCAGAGTTTGATTCCTCAACTAGCTGATTGAGAAGTTTAAGAGCTTCACGATGCATCTCATTGCACCTGTAAAGTTCCAACAACACTGTGTACTGTTTCCTTTCCTTCAGAAACTCTTCACATATCTTTAAATCACAATAGTTGGGACCCTTCAATAACTCTAATGCCCCTGACAACTGTCCAGTGAGAAGCAGAGCTTGAAGAAGTGCAGTGTCCAGTATGGTTGCCATCTCTCTGGCAACAGAACTGATATGGGTGACACCACGCTTCTAAGATAACAAAATAAACCCTTGTAAGATTTCTGAAAAATTAGACCATACAGTTATATTATAATATCTCACATTTGTTAATCAACACAAAAGCATGCATCCTCAAAGAGATATATGGTTCTTAACAAAGCAGTGGTTCACTATGATCATTATATTTAAGGTTTATATCTTAATTAACTTCAAGAACATAGCTACTTCATCCTGAACGAGATAAGTAAAACAAGGGGATCAAATTTCTTCAAAATTGCTCATGTCAATCCCCAAGACAACCAACCAGAACCCATTATCATCCTTTCCATGGTAGACTATAGAAGTTCTAACATGTTCTGATGATGATAACACAAATTTCTTACTGCAGCCCCAGATGTTCTTTCACAAGAATGATATGGCAAAGGAAGATTTGCAAAGCCCACTTCAAATAGCCAAGATGAGACCTGTGTTGTGGTTATGGTAAAGACACTAATATATGACTTGACAGTAGATTTTGTAAATCAATAAATTAATAGCCAACTAGTAACATGTGGTGTATGGGTTAAATTAAGCTATAGCAGTCTAATGGTTGGATGGTTGGTAGTTGGCATTGAAACATTTATATCACAATAAAAGCTACTAGCCTGCAAACATAACAAAGCGGTTGGCACTGAAACATTTATCTTGCAGTAAAATCTACTGGTCTGCAAACATAATATAGAGGTATAAAGATAGACCTGTATCAGAGTTTGCAAAGTTAAACAGCATGTGGTGCAACCAGACAGAAGAATGAGTGTCTATTCATGTAATTGCATATGTAAATCCAGATTTTAGACATGTTAGGATCATTTCTAACACCTGGAATTTGTGCCAGGAACTTAAAATTGGCATCCTTCATAATTTGCCAAGCCTACTCTATATAGGCAGCAAGTAATTTAACTAGTCATAAGAAATAAGTGTCCTACCTTGCCTGAGCTCTTAGACCTATATGGCTCAGATGTTATACCATCCTGCACAGCATCTAAGACAACCTCCTCTGTTACCTCTGCAGTAGCCTTTTCAATCATACCATATCTTCTCTTCTGCAAATACTTAACGAGGGCCATAAGAGTATTGTGACTCATTTTCTTGATCTCGAGCATTGATTTGTCATCAGATTCCTGGAGTTGTGATAGTGACGATGATTCTATTTCATCTGAGGCATCAGATGAAACCCTTGAGAGATATTCATCAGTCAAATCTGGAAGTTTCTCAGGTTCAGCAATAGCCAGCACCTTAGGAAGGACTATAGATGGATATAAAGACAACACATAGGTAATATCCACTTGTGAAGCTAAAAACTGCTCCATTGACTCCTCATAGCTCCCATTATCAAATAAATAAAGCCCGTATCTGTAAACAGAGATACACAATTTTTGATAGATGATAATTGATAGAAAACCAGATGTATTGTTTTAGAAATATAAATCTTGGCTATTCCTACAGATGTAATACACACACATTAAAAGAACATGCTGAACACCATAAATCCAATACACATTAAAATTTGAACAAATAAAGCAGCAAGACAAGAGTTCTATATATTACAATAATACATCCTCTGATATCTCACTATAGAAAGAATCCTACCCATTGTGTATATGCATATAATGATAAACAAATTTAATATTTAGTCAAAGTATTAATTTTCTTTTTAATTGAATTATGACCCTGTACATACAATCATCATGTATACAAGTCAAATAGCATGAGGATTAGCATGGACCTTGATGAGAAGGCTTATCAAAATGAAGAGTGATTATAAAAGCAATAACCAAGCAAAAATTCAAATACAAGGAAAGGTCTATGACATCTTAGCTTCAATGGACAAGCACCAAGTGGAGTGACAGGATGTTGGCCCTTTTCGAGAAGAAATATTACCGGAAGAAAGCCAATAATTTACAACTCATAGTCATATTCCTCTTGATCTAATTTAGAAAACATGAAATAGAGATTTCCTATTTGTTGTGCATGTTACATATCTCGAATCTAGAGGTGGCAATTGGGTCAGATCGGATCATTTTTTGGATTTGAAGCAAAACCCTTATGGTGCGTTTGGCACACCAGATTAGAAGAGAGATAGGATTTTTTTAGTCGGACAAGACAAAATTGTCTCACAAAATATCTAATCCTATTGGAAAGGGGATAACTTATCTTATCAAAAGAAGCGTTTTTAATTTTAATCTATTGGGCTATTATTTTATTCTCTCTTTTTTACCCTTATCCTCAACAATGACTGTTATTTTTTCTAAGAGTATGACTGTTCTATTTGATTTGTTATCTTGTCCTCCACCAAATATGAAATAAGGTATTTTTATTAAATCCTGTTCTTTATCCTATCTTGCCCTTTTTTTATACTGTCTTATCTTATGTACCAAACGCAGCCTTAAGGTTAACCCATCGATCATTTCATATTGAGATATTTAAAAAAAAATCAATACATGTTTTTTTTAATATTCTTTTTAAATAATTTATCAATAATCAATTCCTTCACTTCTTTTCTTCCTTTACCCATTTGTTACTCTAAATGCTAGAGCAGATAGACATAAAATTAAAGCATGGTTAAAACTAATAAAAATAATAATTATAAATTATAAAATATTAAAATAATATAAGCAATAGTCTATAAAAGTGTACTATTAAAATTAAATAAATATTAATATCGAATTATTAATAAGGTTACCAAAAAAAATAAGCAAATATTGGAAATGTGCTTAATCCTATAAATTAAAAAAAAAGAGTAAAATCATGCCTAATTCTACTCTTCCATCTCCTCCTCAAGGATGTTGGAAGCTGTTGATATTGATCCTTCAATGATACTCAACTTGAAAAAGTACCGTTCTAATTTCATCATTTATGAGTCATATTAGCATCAACTATATATATATCAAAGAATATAAAATGTTAAAATATTAACCATGCAAACAATCTAATTGATAATTCATAAAATTATATGATATCATCTAGATAAAATTCTAAAATTTGAAACAAATGAAATTGAAAATATAACTTACCCTTATATCCAAACAACCAATTGCAAATGGTGATCAAAGCTTATGCTTTTTCTAGCAAGTACTATTTTTGGGTCATTTTGAATTGCCCATGTTCCGACCCAACCCGACCATAAAATTTTTAGGTCATTTCAGAATTGGGTTAAAAAGAAAAGGTGTTTTTTACCCTAACTTGATTTTTTTGAGTGGGTACAGGTCAAGTTTTTGCCATCTCTACTCGAATCAAATTAACATGCTGCTATTTTTTAGAATTATGTATATTACAGTATTGTTAAAAGTGCTAGGCATAGTTAGGGCAAAAGACTCTTAAAGACTAAATGTAAGGTGCAAAGTGTAGATGCGCCTAAGCAAAATAAGGTACATATTTTTAAAACAAATAGTAAAATAACTTATATAAGTAGGATTTATAACACAATAAAAAAGCTAAAAAATCATAATAGTAATATATTTAGCTTATTAGCTCAATTAAAAGCCTTTTCTTTTTCAATTGACATCTATAGTCCCTTGATACCTTCCCATATTTTTTACCTCTTTATCTTCTAATTTTTAGCTTTTTTGCATGATTAAAGAAATAATTGTGTATAAGATGGTGCATAATAAAGTTAAACATAATCTAATAAATATGATAGACTTTAAAAATATTACAAATATAACTTATCAAGAAAGGCATACTTTTCTCGCATTTAAAATCAAATTAAAAGTATGTGCCTTTTTAACCTCATGTATGCCTAACTGAAGGCACCTCGCTTAGGGTATAAGAGCATCCAATCTTTAGTATATAGCATCTCATGCCTTGGTTGTATCTTAGGATATAAGAAGTGCCTAACTCTTTGTGCCTTACATCTCGCGCCTTAGCACGTCTTTGACAACACTAACACATTAACATTTAGGTTGTCTAGATCTTCTTTATGTCTTAGAACTGCATAAACAAGAAAAATTCTCATCAAAGCCAATATAATTAGGTTTATTCCATCTCTATGACTCTAGCATAAGGCTAGAATTGCATTGGGCCATGCCCTACTCAAGCCCAACCTAAAATTGTTGAGGCTTTCAAAATCATATTCTGAGCTCAACCTAACCCCAAGCCTTTGCAAACCCAAAACTTAATTAGGTCAACTCAAATTAGCTCATTTAGCCAAAAGACCAGACTGATCCAAATATCCTCTCCTGTTGTCCTCATCTTCTCCTGCTTCGCCACCCCCACTCCCATCTTGCGTCCTCCTTGCCCTCATCCTCCTTCACTCCTCTGCTCACCACCTCCCCCTGGCCTCAATCCTTAACCCTCCTAGCCACAGCCCCTCTCATCCTCTCCCACTCCTCTGCCACACCCCACTCCAATCCTCTGCCCTCCTTATCACCATCTTCCTGCTCGTCCTCACCTACTCCACCTAGCCCTAACTCCAATCCTTTGGTGCCCTCTTTGCCTCCCCCCTTCCTTTACTTATCTCCTCTTCAATATCATCGATTAGGGTTGAGTATGAGTCAAAGTTGGGTCGATTCTCAACTAAACCTAGAACCAACCCATTCAAGATCGATTTCGAATTTTTGGATCTACAAACCAAACTGACCCTATGCTGGAACCAACTTAGAGTTGACTTGATCAGATTAGTTCGATTTCATGTTGATTCCCAAGTAGAACCGATTTTTTTTTTTTTTTTGCTGACACATGTATGATGTCCAATAGCTAATTTTTTTCTCTTAGTTATGTTTAATAAAAAGGATATATATAGTATTTGTTGACTAATCCAACACTTAAGGTCTTATAGTAGAAATAGTAGACAGCTCATAAGGTGTATATGATGTCATAGGTCAGATCTTTAAAAGCAATTCATTTTTAATTCCACCAAAAAAAGAGGGTGGTCAGTTCTTGGGCCAAAACTAAGGAACCAACTCCTAGAATCGAGAAGCAATTCAAAGGAGCTCAGTTATAGGGTTTTGAACCTAAAATCAACCCTATTAACACTCAAAACCAAATTTATCCGACCCTATCAAATAGGATTGAGATTGGTTTTTGAGTTACCCTAACCCATTGCTCATTCTTACCATCAGTTATGTCAATGCCTACTATCTCAAGAACCTCTATCTCCTCTTGAGGCTTAACATGACTCCCTTATCCACACCATCTCAGCTATCCCAACCTTCTTATCCACTTGCAGTGTTTACATCATCGATAAGGCCAACATTGTCAATCCTTGTGGCTTCACCATTGACAACGTTGCCATCTTGTTTCACCTTGGCGAGACTAGTTCATAGACCTTTGTCCCCCTGATTACCCTCTCCTTTTGGGTCAGCTTTGGGCCTAATTTTGAGCTTAGTCTTCAGGCTTGGTCCAAGTTTGAGCTTCAAACTAGGTTTGAGCCAGGCCAATCATTGACTCCCAGGCTTGGCCGGAAATATCTTTTGGTTTTATTTTAGGCCCAAGCCCAACCAGAACTACCTCAAACCTAGCCCATGGCCTGACCCAAAGCCAGCTTCAGCCCACTTCTAGCCTTACTCTAGCATCACCATTTTCTTCTTTCATGACTCTAGGCTATGATAATTAAAATATCAATCCATACGACTATCTTGTAACTTACTAGGTTTTTTAATAAAATTACAAATGTTTCTAAGAAAAATCCAATGTGTAATATCTCGATTGACATATACTGACTCAGCAACAAATTATAATTTTCTAAAAGAAAAAGTAGGCATGGTAAATGAATTCTAATAGACATTGTCATAATCAGAGGCAAATTATTACCTCATATGTATTGAGCTCTCTTTTGCAGCTCGAAGGGTTGAATCCTCAGGAGGTAGAAGCTTGCACAAAGCCAAGGCCTCCTCAAAATCTCCAGATGCAGTTAACTGTACGATCTGTATGCCAATGTACATTAAATGGAACATGATAAGTTATGTCATAAGATAGAGCTGCCTTAAGGCTAGAGGCAGCTTCAAGCAGCTGTCCCAAACTTTGCTGTGACCACAATATTCAAAAGGGCTGCTACACAAAGAAGATATAGTGACAACTGATCTGATTTCTGTTCACTGTTTTTAGGTTTCTTGCATTAACATTCACAATAGAATTGTGATCCCACAAGATAACAAGCAAATTAGAAAAAAGTAGTTCTAAAAGTTGTCAACGGTTTGATGTCTAAGACCAATAACATAACAATATAAAAGATATTAAGGTCAAGAACAATAAGAGGGAAAAGAGTGAAAAAAAAAAAAAAGAGAAATGGAGTGGAAAGAATCAGATAAAAAAGGTGAATAAGTATAGAGGAAGAAAGCAGCCAGCAAACTGCTTATTTTTCACTTCAATAACTTCTGTCATTCAAGCTACCTGGCCCCTATTTCAAGGAGCCCCTGATAAGAGCCTCTTAATTGGCTCAATTATTCACTAATCCTACCCCAATCAGGAGACTTCAAATTTTGAACTATCCATATACTACGTACAAAGGCACAAGTATACTTCTATTCAAAAGTGATCACAGCCTCTGGATTTTGTTGACTTAATCCCACTGATCCACAACTCATAAATTTATTAACATTGTTTAATAGAGTTCTTGAACCCACAACACATTAATGCATCTTGTTGTGTAGAAGAATGTGTCATATGATTAAATACTTGAAATTCCTTGGTGAACTCATAATCAAAAATATTTGCAAGACAAGGATCCAATTTTTCACTTTGTTCCGGAAGCTCTCATTTCTTATTTTCCTCACGGTCAACTTACAATAAAATTTGAAATCGAATTCACTAATTTGATTGATTTAAGATTTTAATTGATATGAGCTCCCCAGTAGCCCTGTCAACCATCTAGTTAGAATAGCCAGTATTTTTTAATTAAATATGCAGCTACTCAATAAGAATATTTTGTTCAGCATACGCAGGAGAATCATTTAAGCTATAAACCCTTTTTGTAATGTGACCAAGATAAGAACATCGACTTTTGATATTCCTTGTTTGTAGAATAAAATCCACCATGGGAACTCCTCTGGTTTCCCCAACTAGTTTCACAGTTTTTGGTTTACTTGGAATGGCTTTAACTGTAGAAGCTTTTTTTTCACAGTATTTGGTTTACTTGGAACAGTTTTAACTGTAGAAGCTTTTTACTTTCATTTTTTAAAAAAAAAAAGCAAAAGACAAAAACAAAAACTTTGCTTTTAGATTTCTGACAGAACTCCTAAAACCTTAATTTGGTTACAATTAGGATCTCTTAACAGGAAAAGAAGGAAACATTAACTGGACACCTAAAACCAATACAAATGATTGAAAACCCCTTCGCATACTTTAAATTATTCTGAAACAAACACAAGCTGAAATATGACGCCTTCTGGATAGGCAATTTTGCTGGCCACCAAAGTACCAATGTGACGCCTTCTAAATAAGGAAAGTCATCTTTCTAAACCCAAGAATTCTACCAATAACCTAGCAGATTGAAAAAGATGAAAGAAAATAAGAACTAGTAAACAAGTTGAGCATGCAATGAGGATTGCACTGAATGAGCATAAATTATAAAATGCTCAAGTTGTTTGCTTTTAAAATGTAACACAAATAGAAACTTTTTTTTTTCAATTATTCGTTCATCAATTTTATCAGAAAAGTGCATCCCCCCCCCCCCCCCCCCCCCGCCCAACTCACAAAAAAAAAAAAAGATAATCATCTAATCACAGTTCAGCCCATTTGTATAGTCAACACTGCACGAACATGTCAGATGCAAGGGTTCAAATCACCTGTGTATAAGCCCTGTATCAGCAGTACATACCATAGTGACCCTAAACCAGTATTATAGGGGATGGTATGCACCAATATTGGGTAAACAAGGCCCATATCACCTGTTTTAAGGCATAACATTTCCATATCAAGGTGTATCAACCCTGTATGCCTGTAGCAAAGGTGCTCTGAAGCGTACCTCCAATATATTGAGGATGGTGACCAGCCGTAGATAGTGGCCTGATCCTCAAGAACTCAATCGCTGATCAGATACTAAACTAATATCGACCATTAATCAAGTAACATCTGATTTTAACAGAAAGCACCCCTAGAACCCTTGGTAGTTAACCTAAACTCCTATTAAATTAAAAATACATAAAATTAAACTAAATATACAGGAAAATGACTCAACAGTATCAAGTTTTCTTTAATGACAATTTTTCTGCTTTGAAAAAAAAAATATTCTCCACACATAAGGAAAGTTGGTTACAGAGTACACTGACTAAAATATGCAATAACTGCTTGTGACTAAGATATGATTAAATAGTTGAGTCAGCAGTAATGCAAGATATGCAAAAATAATCTAAAAGATGTAAAAATATAATTAAGCTGTATCTTTGAGTGAGGTCAAACTGAAAGATCTAATACCTATATAATTCATGTTGATTAGTACTTGATGTACTTGCATGCAGAGTACTTTGTTGGTTGATCACCAGTTTAAGCCTTGACCAATCTTTTCTTTAAGTGCACTGAACTTGCTACTAAAAGTAAGCCTCTTTCACTAGATCTTCCTCTTCTCGCCAAAAACACAAAATCTTCTATTTTGGCAGCATCAACCATTCGTGCTTTTATTACTCCTTAATTGGTACCATAGTCCCAAAGCCAATGTATAGAGTCCCTAACAGTTCAGTTTAGAATTTGAGCTCCATGCTGTTGTTTTGGACTTGTTTATTGAAAATGATATTTTATAAGAATTATTTTATTGGTGTATTGCATATTTTATATGTTACGTCCATCAACAACAGCTTTCATGTCTAATTTGTTTTGATATACAAGATTTCTTCAGCAGATTCAAACTTCTTGTCTAAATGTTCAAAAGTTGATCTATTAGCCACTTCAAACACTAAAGAGGTTCAGGTTTAAATTTGGGCTTGTCAGGTGTACCTTTATGTGCCAATATTGCGACTTTGAAAGCCACATATTTTGACTAGTGTGTACCAACACTTGGCATATATGATGTCATGGTGTCAATTTGCTTCAACGGTAGACACAATGTAATGTAATGCAGACTGATCCTAGGAGACCTATGTGCTATTTTAAATAGCAAGGATGAAATATTAGAATATTGGGTGACAGAAATAACACCCTCCTGCTCTAACATGAAAACATGAACTTGGTTTTCAGTAACAACAAGATGAATGTTAATATGTATCTGAAGATCGGTGTTGTTCCAAATGGAAATGTTGCTCAAGTTTAACAAATCCTAAACTAACATTAAAAAAGGAACTTCTATGGTGGCAAACCACTGCATGTGAGATGGTTGTTTTACTTTGGAATACACTTGATTTGACATATGCATCCACAATCTCCACCTATATATACATACTGCAAGCGAAAATGAAAAGGCAAACACAGATTAAGCTTTTAAGGAATTGCCTCATTTTGACACAAACAGCATTTTGTTTGCTAATAGCTCTATGGTAACAAGTTGTGGCTTCAAATCCCAACAAGATGTTCTTCAGGATGGATGGTTACCATCCAAAGTATCAGGACTGGACTATCCTACCATCATCTTAGTGTCACAGTCGGCAAGTCCTGCGACATTGCATATCCCAAATACTGAGATGGGGTGAAAGAATGGCACATCTTGTTCTATGGAAATAGCATGATAGCACCACTCCAAAGGATTTGAAATCTTTAAACTACAATGGAAATTATATAAATGTTATCAACAGGATATACCTATGCACTGCGCACCAAGAAGAACAGGCGATGGGCCATAAACAAAATTTCCCAATGCACCAATCACACACACTTTCAGTTGCTAACAGTTCTAAGGTGACAACAGGACATGCCTGTTCGATATTATATAAATATTATCAACAGGACATACCTGTGCACCAAGAGGGATAGGCAACAGGCCATAAACAGAATTGCTTAATACAGCAATCACACAGTTGTTGCTTTGGAGAAGGAGATGAACATCACGGAGAACAACAGTCTGAACCAATGGATAAGGAGCTCTCAGGGACCGTATCTGCAGAAACTTGCACATTAAACAATTTATAACAGGAAAAAAAATCATGTTGTGGTGAAAAGTATCAACTGCAATTACCAAAAAGGTGACTGGGCTACCTCAACATGTCTTGCTAGGCGGCCTACCGCATATGGCTTGTGAATAGCAACAGATGCAGGAGCCTCAGACCAACATATCCTGCCATCTTGTAGAAGCTTCCCATTTTGGTCAACAAAAACTCCAATATTATCCTAGAGACAGATAAAAGTGCATGACATTTTTTTTAAAGAAAAAACCATTGGCCGAACTGGAAGTGAAAAGAATGGTGATCAATGCCATAAAGTGATTTTTAAAGAACATCAAATGGAACAAGGCCTAGTGAATGTTACACTGGAAGGAAGCAAGGAGGAAATTGGAAACAAAATGCTATCATGTTATTATAGGCCTGGTCACGACAAGTGTATCAATCAGCTAACTAAATCTAACTCTAACCCGCAAGCCTTAGCCTAGTGAATTGAAATATGATCCAAAAAGTCTAAGAATTTTTACTATTGGCTCCCAGCCTAATGCCAGCATTTCCAAATCCCTGATCTAGCAAGAAAAGCAAGTGGTAGACCTACAAAGAAACCTAAAATGCTATTTGGCCAGAAAAGAAACATGCGATTGGTTAGTCATTTTAAATTCAGGCAATCGAAAGGTAACCCTCACAATCTTTGTTAGACATCTAAAAACGTTAGAAAGAAAGAAGGCTTCGAGAAACAGATAAACGAGACAAACAGCTCAATTGATTAAAAGAAGCAATTAAGTATTTCAGTTAAAATGTGATATTCATGAGGTTTTCAGATTTTCCAGAAGTATATACATATGTATGTTATCATGACTTTTGTTTGATTTGATCAACATCATAGCAGTTATCGGATTCACTACCGATAAGCTTCAGTACTATCACTGTGATCAAAGAATGGGCCATAGAATTGACAGGAATTAAAAATATAGTGAATCATTAGAACTCTATTTGTGATATATTAACAAGGTGGGACTTGTTTATTCTTGACAAGGAACATTTACCGATTGCTAGCAAAATTTCTAAACATTTACAGTCATAAGATGAATAGAATTGCTTAAAAATTTAATAGCAGATGATCATACCTTGATCCAAGGGGCCCGTGTTGAACCAGCACACATGACAAAAACAAAATGATGACAATAAAAGAAAGTGAAAGGAAGCATAATGCATCCAAAAGCAAGAAAGTACCTTTCCTAGAAGAAGCTCCCCTGAAGGAAGAGGGACAACCAATGGAGGGGCAATCCTCCCAGAAGGGAAAACCTCTGAGAGTGCCCCAGTTGTACTGTTCATTATGATGTATTCCCTTCTAATCCCCAACATATGTTTTCCCCACACCAAGCCATAGACTTTACCACATCAGGAACACCAAACTCCTTCACTTCCACAAATTCTCGGCCACCTAAAGAACAAACAAACTATAGTTCGGTATTTGTTGCACAGAGAAAGACCGAAAAGAAATTCAGACCAATTTCAGAACTTAGACAAATGAAAAGAATGAAAATGAAAATAATGATTACTATGCAAAAGTCAAATATATTAAAATGATCACTTTCTTAGTGCATATTTAATAATATATAAGGGGAAGAAAAGTTTCATGTCTAAGGAAAACATTTTTTAAGATGCCGATATTTTTTTTCTGCTTCATTTTAGCATAAAAGTGCCCTCTTACTCGAGAAGCAGATCATGACAAATCCAAATAAACCAAGTTCCTAGTTACTAAGGTTGAGGACTCTATTCACTAGATCAGACTCCAATTAAAGAAAGCATACCAAATTAGTTTGTGATAATTAAAAGGGTAAAATACAAATTATCACCTTATGGTTTAAGCATTATTAAATTGCACCTGTATGGTTTGAAATATTATACTTAACTGCCATGTGTTTTAAATTCTATCAAATTACATTCATTTGGTTCGATATATTATACGTAACCACTATATGTTTTAAATGTTATCAAATTACACCCATATGATTTGCAATGTTACACCTAACCATCCATGTGTTTTAAACTTACTTAAGCTTTACTTAATGTGCCCAAAAATTCACATGGATGTAATTTGATGGTGTCTAAAATACATGGTAGTTAAGTGTAATATGAGCATAATTTGATCAAACTTAAAATATATGATAATTAAGTATAATATTTAAAACCACGTAGGTACAATTTGATAATGCTTAAACCATATGGTAATTTATATTTTACCCTAATTAAAATGCATTTTATAAAGAGCAAGCATATCAAGACTGCAAGATTGTCTCTCAAAGTTAAACTAGACCATTCCTAGTACTTCATAATTTGATAAATATAGAAAAGAAATGCTTTACAGCATTTAGCTGATTGTTGTTCTCAGAATAAAAGGTAAACAACATATGATGCAACTCACATCATTCCTTAACCAAGCCTCAAAAAAAATAGCACAAGTTAATAAGATCATAAATTTGGCCAGCATCTACTTCCAGTTGTCGAAATTAACAAAAGAAAATCAATCCTTGACCCACATATGATTGTTGTTGTCGGCATTAAAGGAACACAGCATATGATGCAACTCAAATAAATCCTTAACCACGCCTCAAGGAAATATTAAAATAAAGCTAACAAGATCATAAATTTGGCCAGCGTCTACATCCAGGTGTTGAAATTGACAATAGAAAATCACAAAGTTGGCCCCTTTATTATATTCAAGAATAATTCACAGCAGCAGATTAGCTCGCAACGAATCCGATAAAGAAATTGGGCGGGTGGTCAGCATAATACCATCAAGGCGGTAAATTCCGACTCTCTTCTGCCTCCCGACGCAGAGAAGCCCCCTCCGATCGTCCCAGCTGAAGACGTGGGCCCCCTTCGTCTTCCCGATCGCGACGACCGTCCCGAGATTGGGGAGGCGGTGGAGAGCGATCCATTCGGAGAGGGAAAGGAGGACGTCTCGGGACCGGGAAGCATCCATGGCGACCGGGGCGCGCTTCCAGAACCCTGTGACTGTCCGCTCGAGGGCATAGGGCTCCCGCCGGATTTCGGGCCCCGAGGAAGTGGGCTCATCGTCGCCGGCGGAGGCGGCGCTGGAGGGGGCGTAGATCCGAAGCGAACCGTCGGAGCATCCGAGGAGAAGCTTGGAGCCGTGGGTGGCGACGGCCTCGATCCTCGCGGGGCAGCCCTTGACGAGCTCCACCGTGTCGTAGGCGCTGTGCACCATTATTGCCTTCTCTCTCTACGGGGCTTTCGTCCGGCGAAGGCAAAAGAAACCAAGAAAGCGAAAGTATGCCATGCGGCTGGGTCCACGATCGAGCGGATCGTTTTACTCATGACAGCGCAACCGGATTAGTTAGGACTGCACCGATTTAGGTAGCACGAAATGGATCGTATTTAGTATGATTTGGTATTGCTACAATATCAAACCGTACCAACATGATTCAGTAAACCAAACCGTCCCAAGTTTTTTTTTTTTTTTTCCGCTGGCCTAGCACGCATGACCCATGACAGACTGACACCAGCATATGAATGAGGTCGGGCACGGCACGGCATAGGCCTACTGGGCCTGTACCATGTTGGCTCAGATGGGCTTTGCCTGGCATGGCATCTATAAGGGTTTGATAAAAAATTTTATAAATTTTTTTTAATAAATTAAAAAATTATTAGAAATAAAAAAATTTATTAATATAAAGCTATCTTAATGATGGGGGATTTGGCATAGACCCTACGGCTTATTAATTTAAAATCAAAATGGTACAAAAAGGGAGGGGTTAGGGTTAGGCCTAACCTCTAGAACAGAATACAATAAGAAAGGAGAAAAAAATAGAGAAAAAAATGACTCACTTTAACAATTAAAAAAATAAAAATATAATTATAAAAATAGAGATGATTCACTCATCAGTTATCAGTAGTATTTGTGTCATTATCATCTTTGTTGGTTAAGTTATGCCCATCTTTATCTTGAAGCCTCGCCTCAGCATCCAACCAATCTTTGAAGCAGATAAGCATCTCAACTGTCTCGCCAGTCATCCTACTTCTCTTTTCATCCTGAACACGTCGACCTGCATTGAAAACAGATTTTGATGCTATTGTGGATATCGGTACAGCTAAAATATCTCGTGCAATGGCAGACATAACATGATATTGATTTCTAACACTCTTCCACCAAGCTAATACATCTAGACTTTCTATTTGATCTTCATCATATGCAGAATGAACATCGTTTCGTAAATAAAATTCTAATTCATTACTTAAAGATGAAAAAGATGAAACATGTGTGTCTTCTAATGAATAAAAAAATAGATAAGGAACGAGATCTAGAAGAAAAGTAGAGCTTTGAGCAGGTATTCTAGATCCACAAATTTTGTCATTATATAAACCATAAATATCATTAAAAAGTCATGTTACCTCATCTTTAGCATATTCAGGATTTTGATTCATGTTTTCATAATATTGATCAATTAAAAAATTTATGCCATTTAATTTAATTCTAAGATCAAAAACAGCAGCTAAGTTATGTAATGGATATATCCTATTCCAATATTCATTCCATTTAGTTTCCATATTATATATAATAGGCATTAAAACTTCATTATATCTATATTCTTTAAATTTTTCACTAATTACATATGCTTATTGTAAAAATGAACAAGAAGTTGGATGATAAGTACCTGAAAGAACATTTGTAGCATCATAAAAAGTAACAAAAAATCTTCTAAAATTTTACTTTGATGCCAATCAAGTTCAGTCAATGTAAATCCTAATCCATGATCATTAATATAAGCACTTAATAAGTTTTTATATGGATATGCATCATGTATCATGGTATAAGTACTATTCCAACGAGTTATTACATCAAATTTAATTTTTTTAAAACGTTTACCATGATCTACACATAATTGTTTAAATTCTTGAAGTCTTGACCTTGAAGCATGAATAAAAAAAATTGCATTTCTAATTTTTGAAATAACCTCTTGAATTATGTTCATGCCAGATTGAGCAGAAAGATTTAATATATAACATGCACATCTAATATTAAATAATTATCCATCTAAAATGAGATGCAAAGAGTCATTTAATAATGCAACATCAGAATTATTATTAGATGCATTATCAAAAGTAATTGATATTATTTTATTATTAATATTATGAGCATGCGGTTTTGATAAATAATATTTTAAATTTGTTGTCCCGAATGCGAAAAATTAAAAGCACAAAAAGCAATAATTCGTTTATTTAGTTGCAAATCATTATCAATATAATGAGCAGTAATAGCAATAAATAATTACTACTAAATATCAGAAGTTAAAAAAAAATCTAGCATTTATATTTGAGAGACTTTCAGTTAAACTTTGTTTCGTTGCTAAAAAGTTTGTCATAACCACTCTTCTAAAGGTACCGCTACTAGTTCTTCTATAAGCATGTTGTAGGCCTAATTGAACATATCGTTCAAAATTATAAGATTCAGATAAACTAAAGAATAATTCATCCTGAACTATCCATCTTACAAGTAATTTCCTCTGATTTTCATGGTTATATGTAAAATTACCTACATTGCTGACAGGAATCATGCATCCTATGAGTCTTTTGATGTCTTTTTAAATGTCATGTTCCTCAGTACAGAACAACTGTAAAGTTTTTGCACATTTTTTACATTTTGCTTTATAGACTCCATCAACCATAATTCTATCAAAATCATTCCAAACATCACTAGTCCTCTTATGAAAAGAGGTTTGACATTCATTAACACTGGCTCTAGAGGGAACTTGGGGTTAGGGTTGGGGTTGGGGATTAGTTTTCTCACCCTCAGAAAATGGGTGCATGTTAAAATTACTTTCGTTAAAAGATGTCATATCTAAAATTTTTAATTAATAAATACAAAAAAATAAAAACTAACCCACAAGAAGGAATTGAGAAGAGGATTAGAGGTGGAGGCGTGGAGCCGCGATTTGTGAGCTTCCTCTTGTGCTCTCGCCTCTCAACAAGAAGTGACCTTGTAGCACTTGAATACTTGTTAGAGCACTTGCCACTTGCAAGAATACTTGTAAACTAAAAATTAAATTGCTAATATGCTAGAGCACTTGCTAGAAGAGAGAAATAGTAGTAATAGAGAAGTTGGTTTGGTGTGATAAGAATGAGGGAAAATGAGCTATTTATAGAAGTTTCAAAATTTTTTTTCCCAAAAATATCCTTTCATATAGCTGTTGGGAGGGGTAAAATGATCTTAAACCCCTCCTAAACGGCTATATAACCATTTTTTAACGGCTATATAGCATGGCCCAGCTATGCTAGAAGAGAGAAATAGTAGTGTAACGACCCGAGCCCTAGGTGTTGTGACAAAGTCCATACCAACTTGGGCCATCACAGCTTAAAAAAGATCCAATTAGTACTTGTCCATCTTACTTAACTAGTTATAAACCATTCCATCCTTTCTAAATTATACTTAACACTTTGCCCTGTGTGGCACTTAGCTCCTGCACTTTTGGCTGATACGTGGCTCTGATACCATTTTGTAATGACCCGGCCCTGAGCCCGCTCACCCACAAGCGGTTTTGTTACAAGAAAGCAAGACGGACAAAGTCCACACCAACTTGGGCCACCACAGCCCAAAAGGGATCCAATTAGTAAACCATTCCATTATCCTTCCTAAATTATCCGATGTGGGACTAATTGTGAGAGGCCTCACAAGTAGTAATAGAGAAGTTGGTTTGATGTGATAAGAATGAGGAAAAATGAGCTATTTATAGAAGTCCCAAATATTTTTTTTAAAATACCCTTTAATATAGCTGTTATATGGATGTTGGGAGGGGTTAAATGGTCTTAAACCCCTCTTAAACGACTATATATCCATTTTTTAATGGCTATATAGCTGTTAGGGGTCGTGCCAGGCATGGCCCAGCCATGCTTAGGCCCGGCACGATGGGCCTTTTTTTTTTTTTTACCGTGCCATGCCTGACATGATCCGTTTGTTATTGGACCGTGCCAAGCATGGCACGATAAATTTATAGGTACGGTGAGCCTGGGCCTACAATGTTACTCACCTCTGGATTTAGATCTTCTGCGACCGTGAGAAAACCACAACTGAGGTAGGACCGGGTTTAGTCGTGGAGCAAGTCATGGGCTTGATCAACATCTATATCGAAGCTAGCCAATATTCATAAATGGAAAAGGATAAAAATTTGCATGATTAATTTCATGGTCTTTGAGTGGGGGAAACATCACTCTCAACTCCTGTACCTGGAACCCTTCTTTGTCCCCACAACGCTGGCGCCACTGCTCGTCCTATCCCCCACTCCAGTTCTAGCTTTCTTTAAAGACAACCACAAACAAACTGGCGAGTGGCCATGCTAGCTTGAGATGCGTTATGCTACTCCGGAGTTAATTAGAGAGCAAGACAACTTCAAACTAGCGAGGAATTGCTTCTCTTTCTACTCTGACGGCCATGACAAAAACCCAAAATTAACTCGAAGACCGTATGATGATAATGGAACCTGGACAAGCTGGGTACCCTCACGTGAGCAGCCTCCAACAATACAGTAAAATATAACACATCTTAAAACACCAATCCAAAATTCAAATGTCCACAGTACAATGTAAGGTCTATGTAAATCTGAAGCATCTTCATCATCATTCTTATTGCACTAGATCAATTAGAATCATTTGAAGCAGGTGGACAGAATCAGAACCAGCTGGGAAAATTATTACAATGAAATGAATAGAATCGGCACAGTTTCCTCTCAGTAAAAGAGCCTCAAGTAAAACCTCACACTCCGTGGCAACCAACAAACGTCATCTCATCATTCCATCTCCCCGCCCTCGGCGGCGATCAGAAGCGAGCTCCCGCACCTCGCGCAAAGGAAGATCGCTGGCACCGGCTCCCCGTCGGCGATCCCGATACAGCGGGTGTGGTGCCACACGTCGCACACGTCGCAGGCCACCATCCGCTCCCCATCGTCGTCCCGCGCCCCGCACGCGCAACCCACCGCCCACGTGTCGGCTCCGCCCTCGTACCGCAGCTCGCACCCAAGTCCGCCCCCGCGCCGCGTATCCACACTACCGACCCGGACTCCGCGCCGCCCAGCAGCACCGGGTCCCAGTCATCCCCTTCGATCCCCTCCACCGCCGCCGCCCGGAACCTTTCCAGCACGCAGTAGGTGTCCCGCAGCGCCCGCTCCGCCTCCTCCCGCAGCTCCCCCACCGCGGCGTGCGCCTCCACCACCACCACCTCCGGCGGCGGTAGCGCCCGCGTCAGCGCCTCCACCTCCTCCTCCCGCGGCACCCACATCGCGAGGAACCGCAGCCGATCGTCCGTGTCGTCCCCAAGCCCCCATGCCTTCACCCAATGTTTGCTGTCCAGCACCGTCCCCGCCGCCTCCACCCGCCCCAACACCATGCTCCGGTAGACCCCTTGCACGTCTCGCTCCACCTGCTTAGGACTCGGCCAGGCGACCTCCTCGTCAGACCTCGGTTCCTCCGCCGCTGCCGCAGCCGGATCGTCACCGAGCAGGGCCTCCTCAAGGCTGAACTCAAGCACCCGGGTCTTGGGGTTTGACACGCGGCGCACCACCTGGCCGTCCACGACGCAGTCGCCGAGGGACTTGAGGACGAAGTCGAGGAGGCCAGTGTCACCAATGGTAAGCCTCGCGGTGTCACGGACCTCCTGCCGGGTCATTCCGCCGTGCTCCCGGAGCGCGTCCACGATTACCTGGGCGGCCGTCCGGAGCCTTTTTGCCGACCACCGGCTCGCCAGCTGTATCGCCACTTGGTCGAAGTCCCGGCACGGCTTCCGCTTGTCCGCTGTCGCCGCGGCCGTTGACATTACCTTCCTTTCTTGCTGCTGCTGCAGCGGCGGCGGAGTTGGAGGTGGGGTTCGATGCTTCATTCCGAGGAGGAAGCGGAGGAGGTCGCGGACGGTGAGGATGGGCGGGTCGCGGTCGGGCTGGCAGAGCTTGCGGTATGTGTTGGTGACGCGGCGGAGCTCCTGGTCGCGGCCGGCCTTGGTGAGGTCGGCGATGAGCGTGTCGAGGCGGAGGGTGGAGAGGAGGTGGAGGGCGTGCTGGTAGACGTCCTCGGTGATGCCGAAGCTCCCCATACAGAAGCGATAGCCCCAGCGGGCGAACCATGGCGTGCCGTGGGCCACACCCAGGAGGAGGCGGAGCTCCATCGATCTCTTGCGCGACACATCCTCCACCGTTACTTCCCTGTTTTACGTACGATGATGCAATTGATTAACTAGCGGTGGCTCTAATTGAGTAGAATCGATTAATGAATAATACCGGGTGCGGAGGGCGGTGCAGAGGCGATCGAAGAGGTCCATGAGGTCGCAGCCGGGGATGAACTTGGAGCCGCCCTCGCGGCCGTTGATGCGGAGGAGATGGCCGAAGCCATTGCAGTGGAGGAGACCGTGGAGGAGGTGGTTGTGGAGGTGGAAGGCGTTGGCACTCAGGGGTTTACCCCAGTCGTCGTCCGCCGGGATTATCACGTGGTATCGCCGCTTCGACACAAGATGGTGGCTCCAACCTGAATTGGTTGTTAGTTAATTATAATTACTTAACTTTTAACAGGCATCGAAATTAGAATTTAACAACAGGAGTCAGAGCTTAATAATAATATAATAATAATATGGAGAAAAGTAACCGGCCTTTCAGTTGTCGAAGTTAGAAGTATTTCGGACCGAAGCATACAGGGTCGTGGTAATTAGTTTAGTTCAGAGAGAGTAAAACAATGGAAATCAACAACAGTCGTCGAGCTTAAGAAATAGCAACGTGAGGGCCGAGTAACCGGCTATCCAATTGCCGATTCAAGAAATACTTCCACCGTAGCGTGCAAATAACTAAATTAGGATCGGACCGCTTGGCATTTGGGGAAAAATAATTATGACGAAAGCCAAGATTTCTTCTGCCCTCTTCGGAACTATCCGGTATTGCTGCCTCGGAGCACCGAAAAGTCCGAGATAAGAGGTAAAATGTACCTAAAAGAAGAGAAACCCCAAAATTATATCAGAGGATTCCTCGTAGAGAGAAGAAAATGAGCCCAAATTGATATCGAGAGACCGCCAAAAATCTCCTCGTATGAAACGAAACACCAATCCCGGCAAAACGACTCGACGGCGACGAAATTCTTCTTCCCCCACATCAGACGATGAAACCACCGGAAACCCTCTCCTCGCCTGCCTTCCGGCCGTCCCAACCCCATCCGATCCAAGAATGCTCGGGAGATGAGATCGGAGGACTCACCGGTGCAGCGGCAGTAGTCGCAGAAGGGGCGACGTGAGTGGCGGACGCTCTCCTCGACGGTGTAGAGGGGCACCACCACCCCGGACCGCTCGTCGACGAGGAGGGTGCACCACGTCGGCATCCCGGCGGTGGCCCGCTCCTCGACGTCGCCGCACTCCCGGAGGAACAGCCGGACGTTGTCCCGGAACGCGCCGTAGAAGTCGGTGGGGCACCCCGGGTCCAGGAACGTCCGAAGCCCGTAGATCTTGGCTCTCACCTTCTTCTTCGCCGTCCGATCCGAGACCACGGCCGGCGGCATCGCTGATCCGCTGCCGCCGCCGCTTCCTTTCCTTCTCTCTCGTCTCGCCGCGGCTTCTTTAGGCAGCCTCGCTCTGATTTCGAACGGAAAGAATCCCTCTAATGCCCATGGACATATGCGCAAATATCATGAAAGAGCGGCCTTACGGCTGGAGGACTTTAATTGCTTTATGGGGTTATTTTTGTAATTATGGTGGTTTCGTCTATTACCTCCTACCCGCCACTCGCCCGGTCCAGGTGGCTTGACCGAGAAAATCGGACGGGCCGCGTGTGCTCTCGTCCGCAATCGCAGCTTACTGCGATCGTCAGTTCTCTCTTAACCGATTTTGTACGGAAAGGTACGGAAGGGACACGTGGGAGGGCGAGCAGTGCCAGGAGTTGCGGATTCGGCGGCTGTACGGCAAGAGATGTCGACGTGGCACGATCGGATTAGGAGACGGGTGGAAGAATTTGGCGGGGCCGCGGTATTTCGTGACCGCTGGATCTCCAGATGGAGATCCTTTCGTTCTCTCTAATCATTGATACGGAGATCCATCAATTGGACGGCTGTGATTGCAGGGTTCGACTCCTGTAAAATCCTATTTTGGTCCCGGCGTCCGACGGTCTCTTGTCCCACCCTCCAATCGGCACGAGATCATAAGAGAAAGAACTCAAGGTGAAATTTTTCTTTCATTCGTTCATTCCATAGAGCATCTTCAGGTTTCTCTTCGATCCGTAACAGCTGAAAGCTTTGAAAAATCGCACCTTTTTACGGCGATGCCAACTTAAATTCAAGATTCTAGGTATATCGTGTGGTCTCGTCATTTTAAGGTGACTCATCTAGAACGATGCTTTTCCTTTTTCTATTATTCTATGTGTTTTTCTATATAATTGCAGATGCTCATCAAACCGTAATGCCTTCTTGCTTTGTTCAGTAAACTCGTAAGTCTGTTTTGAAAGTCCTTGCAAAGTATACAGGTGACTATGTTTTAAAGAACATGTACGTTTCTTTTTTGATTGTGTATTGTCACATGCTAAACTATTTGCTTGGCCAATCTTGGTGTATTTGATTGAAGTTATGATAATATTCATAGTTGACCATATGATGTGGTCTAGGTTCTGGATCTTGTGTTGCTGTAATGATGAATAAGACAAATAAGATCGATTTGGGAGGATGAAACTATTATAAATTTATAGGTAGATAATCTATGCACTGAAATTGTTTATCTCATTGTTGGGTGTGAAAACTTTGACACGTTAAAGGTTGAAGGACATGGATGAAAAGGAGACTTGGGTTGGTGCACTACTACCATGCATGGGCTTAAAGCTAGCAAACAAAGTATGTCAAACAAGGAAGATTGATCCACAAGGTTACTGCCTTTGAAGAAAATAGCTCTGAAAACTTTCCTCTTTTCCTGAAATTCACTTGCTGCAAAATTTTATTGGCCTAAAATATGAGAGTTGTTACGGCTCATTACAACTTCATTTGTGTCATTCTTTGTTTCGTAGGCAACAAGTTTGATACTCTGTGACCCAAAGCCGACTCTCCAAATAACACCCGACCTGTGAATTCTTATTGTTATTTCAGCCTTGCTAGTTCCCTAACTCTTTTAACTTCAGAACTTTTAACTTCATAGTTTGCAATTCTAACTTATTAACTAAAGCCACATGTTTGGATTAAATTTTATAGCCAGTAATTCTAGCTCCTTGAATATGAAGCCACTTGTTGCCAACTGCCAAATGCTAGTTTTTACCATCTGAATGTTGGGAATTTCGTATATTTTATATCAATCAAATTTATATAACACGCAGCAAAAAATAAAAATAAATACGAATTTAATTCCCAAAGCCTAATCCTCAGGGAATAGATTCAGTTAACAAGAAATAACATATGATTATAATAATAGATCATACCTCACCTTCATGTGCTTCATATCATACCCAATCGACACCATATTTGCCACCCATGGCTAGAGCGACGTTTGCATATCGTCAAAGCATGATATTTCACACATAGGTGCAATGAAGATCTCAAGTCAAAGGATCACTCGCACCACCATCATCAAAGATCAACCATCGACACTATATAGAATATCCATATGGGATCTCTGTGCGGGTCATCCAATGTATCATTACAATAACGAACATCCACACACTATATCCAAGTATCTTCATACTTCAGCTTGCAAGATCAGCTGCACACCACAAGGGTGAAGATATGCAATGTGTGCTAGTCTCAACGGCGTTCGACAGTGTCCAATCCTGTCTACGCATCGACTAGGGAAGTTTAAAGAATCGAACCAGAATGTGCAATTTTGGATCTCACAATTTGTAATCTCTATTACAAATTTCATATGCACAGTTCGCATTCTTTTGGACTTTATCTCACAGGAAAAATATATCTAATATATATATGAAAAATACCTGGATAGATAAAGAAACCAATAAATTTGATTTGCATTCATAAAGAAAAGTGTACAAACTAGCATCTTATCCAATTGGATTAGGGCACACACTAACACTGAATACATCTGTTGGGAGAGAATAATATTTTCTGCATCTGTTTCACAGTACCATTGTATCTGGAGCTTTGCTGGCTTTGTCTTCACCTAATTGCTTAGGAAGCAGAATTTAATGCCTGTACACCTGTTTTCTTGTGCCAAACTGGTTTCAGCAATTTGAACGTTGCTTTGTTTTCTAGGTAAATAGTTTATCTTGTAGATGGTAGAATCCTTCAAGGTTCCTTGGCTGCATTGTTTTACAAACTGTGTCACAAGCACATACCGCTAGAAGTGGTGATAATCACAAAATCTATATTGAGAACTATATGTAGGCGTGAATAATTGGCTCTGACTTCCAAATTGTGCTTCACTACATTGTCCTTGGCACTAAAACATGAGTCCTTGCTAGTGTGTTGAAACAAGCTGGGATTGTTGGCCTTGTTCGTTGAATTTATGAGGTTCGATGTTAAAAGTCTGCATTTTGCCAATAATTCCCTCTTATTCTATGCTGCAGAGAAAGAGAGCCTCCTCTCAATCAAAGCACTCCTGCTTGCATCAGAGAATGCATTCAGTTTCAAGATTAATTTTTATATGAGTTTAGTGTTGTGTCTGGATGTGGATGTGGATGAAGAGGTGGCCATATCTTATGCTACCTTGATAAATTGCAAGAGAGGGTTCTCCCATGTACCTACTTAGGACTACCTCTTAGTAACCGCAAGCTACCAAAGTAGTGCTAGTTGCCACTTAATGAGAAAACTAAATGAAGGCTTACCTCATGGAAAAATAATTGCTCTCTATCAAAGAAAGATTGTGCCTTATCAACTCCATTCTAATAGCACTCCGTCTTATTATATATTTGTGTTCAAGCTCTCTTACCAAGTAAGAAGGAAAACAAACAAGTTAAGGAGAGCTTTCTTATGGAAAGGGAAAAAGTCTGATAGTGATTTTAACCTCCTAGTTAATTAGGAAGTTGTATATAAAGAAAAAAAAGAAGATGGATTAGGCATCCGGAACTTACATAGCATAAATTTAGTATTGCTAGCGAAGTGGGCATGGAAGTTTGTTAATAGCCAAAGAGTTCAAAGCCCCATCTAGTCTAGGCTCATATTTAAAGCTTATTACTTGAAGGGCCGGTTTGCCATGATGGCGTGACGAAGGGTCACAAATGTATCGCCAATGTGGAAAGTCATATACAACGACTTAGATGCCTCTAGAGTTATTTATCCTATAGACTTAAAAACAGTGAGAGTATCATATTTTGAAAAGATTGCTGAATTGCTCCCATTCCTTTTGCCTACCTCTATGATGATTTATATGGTTGGGGTACCAAGAAACACTCCTCCATGGCCTTATTGTGGAGTTGTAGAGCATAGCAGTCAATGGTGCTTGTGTGGCCCTCTCACAGTCACAAAATCACTTCAGCTTGAGTAACTTCATAGTCTTTTGTCTACTATTTGTCTATCGCCATCTTGCGATGCTTTGATTTAGAAGCTTAACGGTTAAGGCAGATTTAATGTAGACTTTTACTATAAGTTCATTAGTTATAGAGGAGTTATCTACCCCTTCTATTCTACAGCATAGAAAGCTTCACCTTGAAGAAAATTAAAGTCTTTCATGAGCTGGCTCACCATAACAAGCTACATATAGGTGATGTTTTAGCTAAAAAAGGCTGGAAGGCAAATAATGGATGTATGTTATGTGGAAATAATTATGGATAAATTACTTATTTACTAGATGCCCCTTCTCGAGAAGGATCCCAAAGGTTTTGGCTAGGATAGTAGTATCGAATAAAACTCTACCTAGGTCGGTCCTAAGCCTAGGTAAAGGAGAAAGGTTGTGTTAGATAGCTGAACAGCCAGCATAAAATTCCGTTAGATCCTTAGAATATAAATCTATTAAATCAAACTATGCGAAGGGCTAAGACAAAGCAGAGTAAAGAAAGCATATTCATGTAGCTGACCCCATATAGTTGGGAAAAGTCTTAGATGAGTTGAGTTGAGTAGTATCTAATAAATTACTTTCCAGTATATACCAGCTTTAGTACGACTGAAAGAGAAAGCAAGTAAAGGCCACTTTAAGAAAATGTCGGAATTAGTTGCTTATGGCATTCATGTGAAATGTATGGCTCGAGAGAAACGTAAGATTTTTTCTCAAGAAGAAATCATTTATGGCTCTTTGGTCATTCATAAAATTTGGACCTTTTTTATCATGTAGGATAATCTTTGCTCTGCTAAGTACTTAGACCATCAGTTCTTTTATATCCTTTTGTCTTCCATTCCTCCCCTCTTAAACACCATGTAACCTTTGTAATTTTTGACTTAATAAATTTTGTAGGGAACTTTTGCCTTCATTATTAAATAAAAAAAAAGAGAGAATTATGTGCAAGCTACAAATCCAAAGTAGATATCCATGATGACTACCCTTTTGTCAGAGTGATTTCTCCATCACAGCATGAATAAACAAACAACTAAATTCTGTCCTAATATGTTGCCAATGAAATGCTTTATAGTTTAATATACTGGCTTGTAAGGCCGTCGCTATGAATAACGTGTGTTGATGCTGAATCACCAGTTTTGTTTTCTTTTTTTTTGGTATGAGATCTCTTACTGAAGGAAGAGAGTGTCCCCCTCAAACACCCTCTCCCCTCCCTTCTTATCCCCCCTCAAGCTTCTTCCTTTATTATTATTATTATTATTATTTTTTTAGGTCAGAAGGTCCACGTATAAGATAAACGTTCGCCTAACCCAGCACCTGCTACGTGGTCATTCATCGGTAATTAATAATAAAGGTATTAAGAAACTTGCTCGTGAAGATAAGGGTCTTCATGATGACCTTGGTTATCCCAAGGGAATGTCAGGGTTAGTGGGAGTGTCAGAGTCAGAGAAAAGGTATCTGGCCCTAAAACAGGAGCTCAGTATCTTCTTTTTCTAGATGAATGGTGATGTCCCAGTGTTTGTCTTATTCGAGTCATTTAAAGCATCATGATGCTTAATGATTCTCGATTTCTGTTCCGGACACGACAGCTCATCGTGTTTAGTGCTTCGGATACGAGAACGATTCCAAAATTAGGGGCCGCCCAGACTCTGGGGGCCGCCCAGGACTAGGGGCCGCCCATACTTTGGGGGCCGCCCAGGACCTGGGGGCCGCTTAGGACTAGGGGCCGCCCAGACTCTGGGGGCCGCCCAGGACCTGGGGGCCGCTTAGGACTAGGAGCCGTCCAGACCCTGGGGGCCGCCCAGGACTAGGGGCCGCCCAGACCCTGGGGCCGCCCAGACCCTGGGGGCTCTAGGACTAGGGGCCGCCCAGACTCTAGGGGCCGCCCAGGACCTGGGGGCCGCTTAGGACTAGGGGCCGTCCAGACCCTGGGGCCGCCCAGGACTAGGGGCCGCTCAGACCCTAGGGGCCGCCTAGGACTAGGAGGTCGCCCAGGACCTGGGGGCCGCCTAGGACCAGGGGCCGGCCAGACTCTGGGGGCCGCTCAGAACCTGGGGGCCGCTCAGGACTAGGGGTCATCCAGACCCTGGGGGCCGCCCAGGACTAGGGGCCGCTCAGACCCTGGGGGCTGCTTAGGACTAGGAGGTCGCCAGGACCTGGGGGCCGCCTAGGACCAGGGGCCGCCCAGGACTAGGGGCCGCCCAGACCCTGGGGGCCGCCCAGACCTGGGGGCCGCCTAGGACTGGGGGCCGCCCGGACCCTAGGGGTCGCCTAGGACTAGGAGGTCGCTCAGGACCTGGGGGCCGCCTAGGACCAGGGGCCGCCCAGACCCTGGGGGCCGTCTGAGGCTAGGAGGTCGCCCAGGACCTGGGGGCCGCCTAGGACCAGGGGCCACCCAGACCCTGGGGGCCGTCTGAGGCTAGGAGGCCGCTCAGGACCTGGGGGTCCCCTAAGGCTAGGGGCCGCCTAGGACCTGGGGGCCGCCTAGGACTAGGAGGTCGCCCAAGACCTGGGGGCTGCCTAGGACTAGGAGGTCGCCTAGGACCTGGGGGCCGCCTAGGACCAGGAGGTCGCCAGGACTAGGGTCTTAATTTTTTATTTTCCAACCACATCATTTACTAACCATTTTATTTACCAACCATATCATATGCCCCCTTGCCCATGTCCCTTGCATTCATGTGCATTGCACACGCGCAAGGGAGAAGGGCGGAAAAATTCGAATTTCAAATTCTAGCACACATAAGCGTCGTTTCGAGAAAAGGAAGAAAGAGGGGAGGCATATATCTCAAGAAGATAGTGCCTTTTCGCTTGTCGGTCCCACTGGGGGATTGCCATGTGGCTTTGCGGCGCTCGAGGCGTTGCGTCCGAAATATAAAAAAGGGAGGCCGTCCTCTCCATCCCTTAGTCTTTTATTTTGTATATCCTTCTGCGATTTTACTTCTCCAAGTCCAGGTTAGTCGAATTCTTCTTCTCCTTTTTCTTTTCCCATGGATCCCTCCCAAGATAGGAAAGGTAAAGGCCCTTTGATCGAGCCCTCCGTGAGGAGATTCTTCAGGCGCGTCGCCAGGCCCTCGGAGGGGTAGCCATCCGCGGGGATCAACCTGTCGCTCGGCCTACGCAGCCTGTGTCTAGGTCGTTAACCCAGTCTCCTAGGGTTTCCTCTTCATCTACCAGCCGTGAGGTAGGGCTCCTTACGATTGCTTCTAAATCGGTCAGCCCGGTGGATGTCGCCTCAGTTATAACTTTCCAAGATCTTAGGAACCTTAGGGCTCAGTTTGGGATCCCTAGCGATATTCGGCTTTCCGTTCCCCTCCCCGAGGATAGGGTCACTTAGTGCAACCAGGAAAGGTTGCATTGTATGAAGAGTTTTTTAGGGGCGGTTTACGATTGCCCCTACATCCTTTCTTTGTAAACTTGTTGAACAGGTATCGCCTTATTCCCGCACAACTTACCCCCAACTCGATTCGTGTCATTTTCTCATTTCTGGTGCTCTGTTCCTTTCATGGAGCTTCCGCCCGACTTTCTTTATTTAGGGCACTGTATAGGATTCGGCATCCTGTTAGGGATGGGTGGTGGAGCTTCGCGTCGAGGCCTAAGAGGGTCCTTAGGCTTAACCTTCCTTCCAAAATTAAGGGGTGGAAGTCTCGGTTCTTCTATGCACACTTGGAGGGGTTGGGCGTAGACTGGGGTATTCCGGATACCAGCTCTAACCAGAACTCGAGTGTTGATGAGAGAGACCGTGAACTTTTCAATACCTTGATTTCCACTATCATACCTCCCAGTAAGGAATTGCTATCGGAGGATAATCTTCGGGAGATTGCATTCGTGCCGGTGTCACTGGCTGCAGCGCCTGGTGAGCCTCGAGGAGTTTTTTTTCTTTATTATCATTATAATTTTATTGCTTATTTATACATCTGGTATTTGAATAGATGTCTTTTAGTGTACATATTATTTTTGTAGCTAGTATATTTTGTGTCCTCCTTTTAGTTAACCGCGTGCTTTCTAAATTGTAGCAATGAAGTTTTCTCAAGACTCGCTGATATCGGGCCTCCAAAAGAGAGAAGGAAGTGACCGTGGCACGGCAGGAACCGAACCTAAAAGGCCCGCCGGTCAGAAACGGATAGTCGTGCCCAGCCTCTAGCGGCTCTTCCCGAAGAAACACTGATAGAAGACAGCAAGGGAGAGGCAAGTCCTCCTGAGGGGATACCGATAGGAGATCCTGCCGAGGGGAGCCTTCCGGTGGTCATCCATCTCCTACTAAGGGCGCCGGGGGTCGGTCGGGAGCGCGGAGGCTGTTGAGACTGATCCGTCAGGCCCGTCATCGTCAAAGGAAGCAGGCGCCCTCGCCCCCGCTCCCTCGGGTGCCTTGAGAAGTCCATCCCCGTCTTCCCAAACGCCTAGCCTGGGCACTGCATACAAAAGTTGTTTATCGGAGACGGTCCTCAAACTTTCGATCCTGCCCAGGTTTCAGGATAAAATGAGGAACTTATCACAGGAGGAGTCCTTTGACACTATGTTCACAGCCGTGCTTCAGGTAGAGCTACGATCCTCTCCTCTCTTCTCCTTTCGCGATTACTGAATTCTGGTACTTACAGAGTGTATATTGCAGATGTCTAACGGCCTCTTCGTGCTGCGCGAGGACCTGACCAAGGCCAAGTCTCGTAGTGAGAACTTGGATAAAGAATTGGTAGAGACTAAGGCCCGGGAGTCGAAAGCACTACATGACCTTCGGGCCATTCAGGAGGATTATCGAACATGGCGGGGGAGGGCGGAGAAGGAGCTGCGGAGCCTAGACCCCAATTATCCGAAGTTCGGGCAAAATTGCTGCCAACAGAAGAAAGATTGAAGGAAACCACTCTCAGGCTAGAGCATATTGAGAATCGAGCCGATAACGCGGAGGCCGCGGCTCGCGATGCTGTGAAAAAACTGGCTCTAGCCGAGAGGGATGCTAAGGAAGCTCTGGACAGGGTCGCAGCAGTGGAGACGGAGGCTCGGGAGAGGATAACCGCAGCTGAGGTTAAAGCTAGGAAAAGATGATTGCGGTCGAAGCTAAGGTCCAGGAGGCCATCAAAGAGTACAAAGACTCTCCGAACTTTGCGTCGGAGCTCCACGAGGCCGCCATGGACGCTTTCATTCAGGGTTTCGAGAGGTGCAGACGGAGACTAGCCCGGCACTTTAAATTAGAAAACCTTGAATGTTTTCAACCCGCGGACGACGAAGAAACATCTGATATGGAGGTTGAAGATGTGGCGGGTGGAGTGGTGATGACCAAGGACCCTGTCACAGAAGCGCCCACTACTGAGGAGCCGTCTCTGGTCCAATTACTGAGAAGGAGCGTCCCGAAGATCAATAGAAGGTGTCTAGGTTTATTTTGGTCTTAACTTTTTGTTCTTGACGTGGTCCTTTAAAGGACCTCTTTTTGTAAGTCAGTTGATATCAGCTCACAGACAATACTTTATAAAGTTTTACAGTGATTTGACCTTGAATGAGTAGACGCCACTTTTTACTTACTTGATGTTACTCGATGCTTCAACCGTTCGATTCCTGATTTCTACCCATTGCTTAGGAGATCCACCTGCGAGTTTGGCGTTAAGTTCGAATCTCAAGGTCGTTTTTCTGGTATGTTGTCTCAGGATGCAAGTCCTGGAACTCTGATAGGGCAGTTAAGGGACCTCCGTAGGGGAGCTTATCCTGGGTTCGAGGAAGCGTGAGGTCCTTAGGACTGTGGGGCCGTCTGGCCCTTTTGAAGGATCGTCTCTTGGGGGCAGCTGGGTGCCCGCCTAAGAGCGTGACTCGAGGCCGCCTAAGTCATGGACTTGAACCTCCTCAGGAGTAGGTTATACCAGCCTGGGGGCATCCTTAGGACCGTGGGCCACCGAGCTATTTTGAAGGATCGTCTCTTGGGGGCAGCTGGGTGCCCGCCTAAGAGCGTGACTCGAGGCCGCCTAAGTCATGGACTTGAACCTCCTCAGGGGTAGGTTATACCAGCCTGGGGGTGTCCTTAGGACCGTGGGGCCGCCAAGCTATTTTGAAGGATCGTCTCTTGGGGGCAGCTGGGTGCCCGCCTAAGAGCGTGACTCGAGGCCGCCTAAGTCATGGACTTGAACCTCCTCAGGGGTAGGTTATACCAGCCTGGGGGTGTCCTTAGGATAGTGGGGCCGCCGAGCTATTTTGAAAGATCATCTGCAGGAAATCTCCAAACATGCATGTTTATTAATTTTAGGGTAAGTACATTACATTATGGTGGTATTGCCGGAGATTGTCTGCGTTCCACGTTCGGGGGTTAGTCGCCCATTCAGATCTTCAAGTCGATATGCTCCACGGTGAAGGACCTCCGCTATCTGGTAGGGCCCTTCCCAGTTTGGAGATAATTTGCCCCCTTCCGTTGGTTTAGACACCGAAGCCCTTCTTAGAACCAAGTCTCCCTGACGAAAGCTTTTTGAGCGGACGCGGGTATTATAATACCTCGCCACCCGCTGCTGGTAGGCCGCCATTTTAATTCGAGCTCGATCTCTTGCTTCATCAATGAGGTCAAGATTGGCTCTTAAATTAGGGAGATTGTCCGCTTCATCATATGATTCTACTCGAATACCCGGCAGGCCAATTTCGACGGGAATAACAGCTTCGGAACCAAAAACTAGATTGAACGGCGTCTCTCCCGTTGGTGTCCTGGGAGTTGTGTGGTATGCCCAGAGTACACTCGGGAGCTCTTCCACCCACCTTCCTTTGGACGTATCCAGTATGGTCCTTAGTCCCCGTAATATCATGTGATTCGTAACCTCGGCCTCTCCATTAGATTGTGGATGGCCGACAGAGGTGAACCGTTGCGTGATGCCGAGATCAGCACAAAAAGACCTGAAGGTGACTTTGTCAAACTGTCGGCCATTGTCAGTAATAAGAGTATGTGGTAGGCCGTATCGACAAATAATGGCTTTCCAGAAAAAGGCTTTGACTTTGGCTTCAGTAATCCTTGCGAGTGCTTCGGCTTTGATCCATTTAGTAAAATAATCGACGGCGACTAGCAGGAATTTTCGTTGTCCTGACGCCGGAGGGAAAGGGCCGAGGATGTCCATGCCCCACTGAGCGAAAGGCCAGGGAGCAGAAAGAGGGTTTAACTGAGAAGACGGTTGTCGCTGAATGCAGGCGTACCATTGGCATTGGTCACATCTTTTCACCAGTTCAGCTGCATCTTCTTGCATAGTCAGCCAATAATATCCTTGTCGGAGGGCCTTGCGTGCCAGAGATCGGCCTCCCGAGTGATTCCCACAGATGCCTTCATGAATTTCCCTAAGGACATAATCCACATCTATCGAGCTAACACATTTGAGGAGAGGCTGAGAGAAGGATCTCTTGTAGAGTCGGCCATCCAGTAGTACAAATTTAGAAGCCCTCCGCCTGAGCAGCTTAGCTTCCTCATGATCAACTGGGAGAACGCCATCCTTCAAATATCGGATATAGGATTCCATCCAGGTTTCCTCTTGGGCAACGGGCAAAGCTTCTTCCACGGCTTCGATGCTAGGTGTCTCCAGGTACTCGATGTAGGTTTTGCCCATGGCGCTATCCACAGAGGTAGCAAGCCGTGCCAACATATCAGCTCTGGTATTCTCACCTCTGGGGATATAGCTGATAGTGAAGTGATCTAACAAGGGAACTAACAGTTTGACCTTGCTCAGATATTGGGACATGATGGGGTCCCGAGCCTCATATTCTCCCGCTACTTGGGCGGAAATAAGCTGCGAGTCAGTGAAGGCTCGGAGATGCTTGATTCCATCCCATGTGCTAGTTTGATCCCGGCTAACAAGGCTTCATATTCAGCTTGATTGTTAGTGGCTTCAAAGAGGAAACGAAGAGCATACTCCAGTACTACACCCTCTGGGCTGGCGAGAATAAGACCAGCTCCGCTCCCCTGGGAGTTGGAGGCTCCATCGACGTGGAGGACCCATGCCTTATCATTCTCCTCGTCAACATCTAAGAGAATCCGGGGGAACTCCTCTTGATGTTCTTCCGACCAAGTGCATTTTACTAGGAAGTCGGCCAAGACCTGAGATTTCAGGGCTGCTCTGGGCTGAAATGACAAGTCGAATTCTCCTAGTTTAATGGCCCACTTGGCCAACCGACCAGAGGTTTCTGGGCGGGATAAAATGGCTCTGAGAGGCTGATCAGTGAGGACGACTATAGGATGGGCCTGAAAATAGGGCCCGAGTCGTCAGGCGGAGATGAATAAAGCAAAGATGACTTTCTCTGTTTTGGAATACCTTTCTTCTGCACCATGAAGTACTTTGCTGGTATAATACACAGGTCTTTGAGTGGCATGGTCGCCGATACGCACCAGAACAGAACTGACGGCTTCTGAGGAAGCCGCAAGATATAGGAAGAGCTTTTCTCCTTCTTCTGGTTTAGACAATAGGGGTGGTGTGGACAAGAACTCCTTAAGTTCTTCAAAAGCTCGCTGACAGTCTTCGTCCACTCAAAACCGTCCACTTTACGTAAGACCTTGAAAAAGGGTAAACACCTCTCCGCTGATCTTGACAAAAATTGGCTTAATGCTGCTATCCTCCCGGTGAGTTGTTGCACCTCTTTCTTACATACAGGCCACCTCATATCAAGAATGGCTTGAATTTTCTCGGGGTTTGCCTCAATCCCTCGCCGGGTCACCAGGAAACCCAAGAATTTTCCTGCAGTAACACCAAATGCACATTTGCGTGGGTTGAGCTTTATTCTATGGAGCCGAAGGTTGTGGAAAGTCTCCTGCAGGTCGGCGACATGGCCGATGGCACAGGTGCTTTTTGTCAACATATCATCTACGTATACTTCCATGTTGCGGCCGAGCTGGTCTTTAAAAACTTTGTTCATCAGCCTTGATAGGTAGCTCCTGCATTCTTCAATCCGAAGGGCATTACTTTATAACAATAAATGCCCTTCTCGGTGATAAAAGAAGTATTCTCTTCATCTAAGGGGTTCAATTTTATCTGATTGTATCCCGAGAAAGCATCCATAAAGCTAAGAAGTTCATAACCAGAAGTTGAATCTACTAACTGGTCAATTCGTGGCAACGGAAAGCTGTCCTTAGGACAAGCTTTGTTAAGATCAGTGTAATCGATGCATATCCTCCATTGGCCTTCCGGACCATGACCACATTGGCTAGCCAATCAGGATATTGTGCCTTCCGAATATAACCGGCCATAAGCAATTTATCCACCTCTTCGTCAATGATCCTTTGCCGTTTAGAGGCGAAACTCCTTTTCTTCTGGCGGACAGGGCGGCAGTTTGGGTTGATATTAAGTTGATGAATAATCACCTCCGGGGGAATCCCGACCATGTCCGTCATTTTCCAGGCGAAGACATCCGCATTTGCCGATAAGAAGGTTAGGAGCTGATCCCAGGCTTCGGGGGAGAGGAGCTCACCAATTTGCACGGTCTTGGTGGGATCACTCCCCAGGGGGCAAGATATCAAAGTTCCGCTGGCTCTCCCCTCCGCTCAACTTCTCTGGGGTCAAACAGCTCGGCGACCGGAGGGAATCTAGCCACCTGAGGACTAGGGGCTAGATGATAGCAGGGTCTGACCGGATTTACTTCTCCATGCATCTCACCAACTCCTTGGTTGGTAGGGAATTGCACCAATAGGCGCTTAGTAGATATAACTGCATCTAACATATTCAACCCGGGGCGGCCGAGAATGGCGTTGTAGGCCAGGGGGACCCGAACCACTAGAAAATCAGCATTACCGTGCTCTGACATGGCGGCAATCCTGCCGTCGCCAGTAAAGTAATTTCGCCCTCCACTCGTATAGAGTCTCCAGTGAAACCGACTAGAGGGACGGCTACAGGTCGAAGAGAGTCAGGAGGTAAATTCATCCGAAGGAATGCATCATAAGTAAGCACATTAGCGGAGCTTCCACTGTCGATTAAGATCCTCTTTACAGGATGTTTAGCGACCGTCATTGAAACAACGACGCTATCATCTTTTACAACACTGCTCTCCGCTATATCTCCCTTAAGAGGGATTACATCATCTAGTTCTCCCCCTCCCTTGGCCTCTTAGAAGATGAGGCTCTTCCACAGGAAATCATCCCCACCATCCGCTCTGTCGGGGTGTTATCGATGTTGGCTTGAGCGGGGGGCGGTCCCATCAAAGCTGGTACAGGAGGAGCCTCTTTCTTCTGGATGTACTACCCAAGATACCCCCTCTGGATGAGTTCTTCGATGGCTTGCTTTAAATTTCGACATTCTTCAGTGTCGTGGCCGTAATCCCTGTGGAAACGGCAATAACGGCTCCTATCACGGGCAGCGCCCTTCTTCAACGGGGGCGAACGCCGTAAATAAGGCTCGTTTTCGATCTCATAAGGATATGAGCCCGGGGCACTAGGAGGGGTGTAAGATGGTCTTCTCTGGGAGCCAGGCTTTTGCGGTGGTCAGTCGGTCGGCGCGAGGGCTCGGACTTCTTGGGAGGGGGCCCGCTCAACTCTGGGCGAGCAGGTCTCTTGCCGGTCCTTCCTGCGCACTTCTCCTTGATGAATCAGCTTCGTCGGCATGGATGTACTTCTGCGCACGGCTCAAGAGATCAGCATAAGAGCAAGGAGGTTTCTTGTCCAGAGAATAGGTAAAACGGGAGGGACGGAGCCCCCATTTTAAAGCTAGCGTGGCTACAGCATCCTCAAGATGATAGACTTCTAGGGCCGCCACCTTGAAACGGGTTATAAAGTCTTTCAGAGGTTCTCCTTCTTGCTGCTACACGGAGAACAAGCTGTCTGATACTCGAGGAATCTTCCGACAAGCATCGAAATGAGCCAAGAAAGACCTCTCCAGTTGTCGGAAAGAGTCAATACTTCGCGAGAGCAGACGAGAGTACCAAACACGGGCCGCCTTACGGAGGGTGGCTGGGAAGGCAATGCACAGGAGGGCATCAGTTGCTCCTTGGACCTGCATAATAGCTTTATAGCTCTCCAAATGATCTAGGGGATCAGTGGTGCCGTCATAGGGGTCCAGTTGGGGGAATCGGAATCTCCTTGGAATGGCTCCTCCATAACCCGCCGAGTAAGAGGAGGGCAGGTGTCGTAATCTGATCCCGGCTGATTGTTGATCCTTTGACTAAGTTCCTCCAGCCTTCGATCTTGCTCCTCAAGACGCCTTTCCATCTGATCAGTCATACGTCTTCCGGCTGGCTCAGGGGAATAAGATGTAGACTGATGATGCCACCGGCGGTGCTCCACATAAGGCTCCTTACCCTGCGCCACCCAGCAGGTGGGCTGCTCGGGGAACGGGTGAGAGAGTGTGAACCGTCCCGGGAACTTTGAGAGTGTCGTCCTCCTGGGGAATAGGGGCGGAGAGGCTTTGTCGGAGGGGATCTCCCTCGAGCTGATTGTCGGCTGACAGGAGTAATCGATCTGGGCAACAGAGGTGGCTCGAGCCATTGCCGGCTCCTCTAGAATGCTGTTCCTGCATATGTTGAACCATCCCAACAAGAGTTTGAACTTGCTGGGTAAGGATCAGCAGCGGGTCCTGAGGAATAGCTGGAGCCGGTAGCGGCGAGGAAGGAACCGAGTGTTGGGGAGATTGTTGAGAATTTGTTGCCCTAATCTTATTGATTTTGATGATTACCAAAAGCCATGAGTATATTAAAAGATGTAATGAGTTTATTTACATGAGCAATGAATTTATTTAGAACAATGAATGAGAATGTTAAAGTATAACTTTAATCAATTTGAAAGTAACTTCAAGCTCCATGTTTAAGCTTTCAAAAAGAAATTTTATACTTCATATTATAATCAATGAGTTTTTGGAACATTTCTTGAATTGATTCCTAATGACAATTTTATTGTATTCAAGTCAAAAAATTGATTTAAAATGAATTTGGAACGAATTTCAAGTCAATCAGAAAATTCTCTGATTTTTGATACGTTCGGAGCCGACTCTAGAGTTTCAGAGTCGACTCCAATCAGAATACAGAAATGACTGTCTGTCTCGAGTCGACCCCCGATTCTGTCGAGCCGACTCCATGACTGTGTGAGTCGACTCGCTCAGACACCAGAGGTATGTTTTTCTGAGTATTTCGCGAGTCGACCCCTTGCCTTTCATGAGTCGACCCCCGACTGTCAGGAGTCGACACTTTATTTTTGATGAGTCGACCCTCTAACTTTCTGAGTATTTCTATTTTTGGTATCACGACTTCGAGCCGACTCGTGGAAAGCAGGAGTCGACTCCAACAATTCTGGGCGTGATTTTTCTGAAAGCCAACTCAGCCCCAACGGTAAGATTTTTTATCAACGGCTATATTTCTTTGTTTCTAACGGCTATATT
>UESW01004598.1:295207-375311 GCA_900491605.1 Calamus simplicifolius
AAAAACAGAGCGTCACTTGAAAAATCCGTGATTCAAAATAGAGTGAAAGAAAAAGTGTGAAATCAAAGGAAGCTCCTTCTGTGCTCAAGCTCAACAATCCAAGGAAGCTTCAGAAGAAAATCCAAGAGCTATTCAAGAGCATCTCAAGTGATTTTCAACACTCAAAGAAAAGAGGAAAAGCTCAATCAACTTCAACGTACAGTCCGTGAAGAATCCGAGCTGAGGCTCGATTCTACACTTCAAAAGAGTTGAGGAAAAGAAGAAAAGAAGAAAAGCTCAAAAGCCAACCAACTGCAAATCAGGCTTTTCTAAACTTTATTCTTATATTTGTTTATCTTCTCATTAAGGAGCTTTGTAACTGAAAAACAATATTTCTATTCTTTGTGTCTAGTTCAATCTGGGGGATTGAACTAGTTGAGGTAGTCTTACCTCAGTACAAGCTTGGTAAAGCTTGTGTTAGGGTTTTTGTGCTGGTGAGCCCTTGAAAACCAGCTGGGTTCGTTGTGATCCCGGGAAAACAACAAGTTTGAGTTGTGAGCTTGTAAAATAACTCTGCTGTAATCAAGGAAGATTATAGTGTGGACCCAAGTGAATCTTGGGAGTGGACGTAGGTGTTGGATACACCGAACCATTATAAAATCTTTGTGTTTGCCGTGCTTTCATTGACTCTTTCTCTATCTCTGTTTTATTCACTGCACTTTGTATTCACATTGCGTTTGCCTTCATTCTTCTTAAGCAAACTATTTTAAAAGGCTAATTTTTTAAAGAACCCAATTCACCCCCCCCCCCCCTCTTGGGTTCATCTGGGCCAACATGTTTCATCTTTTTCTTTTTTCTTTCTTTTTATAACTGGCCTTGGGCCAAATTTTTGTACTTCAATTCCATCATTAATGGAAAAGAGTTTTTGTGAAAATGCTTTTGTGCCTTGTCTTGTCTTATTTGTTTCTTTCTTCCTTTGGGTCGAATATTTTATCGTGTAACTAACGACAAGGCGGGCCCCGTACCTGTTAATGAGGAGGACCCTTCCTTTGAGATGTTTTCTATTTCTGAGCATTGCGCACATCGACGATGCCATGGCTGGATCGCAGTCTTAGATTTGCCAACGTTTGGATGCGTCTTTAGAGATATGCCAGCCGCGTAGGAGGTTACTGAAGATGCCTTGAGTTGTCGCAGGCCGTTTGAAGGGAGATTCGTCTGTGCCCGAATCTTCTAAGGACTTGGAATTATCCGAGGGCAACTCAGCACCGAGATCAACTTGAGGGCATCGGGGGCTGAGTGAGGCTTGACCGGGGAAGGTCTGGGCTAACTCGGAGACTATGAGGGCCAAGCGGAGCCCTTCAGAACTATCTCGGCGGTCTATGTGCCGCCCGAGGGGTGACTCGGCGGGTACGAGCTTTTAGGGTCTTAACCGACTCGGGGCACCTTCGTGCCGGGGCCAAGTGGTATCCCATGGGTCACGATGCAGCGAGCTCCTTTAGAACACCTTGGGGGTTTTGTGCTGCCCGAGGGGCGATTCGATCGGGTATGGAGCCTTTAGGGTCTTAACCGACTCGGAGGCACCTTTGTGCCGGGGCCGAGTGGTGTCCCGTGGGCCGCAATGCCAGCGAGCTCCTTTAGAACCACCTCGGGGGTTTGTGTGCCGCCCGAGGGGTGACTCGATGGGTACGAAGCCTTTAGGGTTTAACCGACTCGGGGGCACCTCCGTGCCGGGGCCGAGTGGTGTTCTGTGGGCCGCGATGCCAGTGAGCTCCTTTAGAACCACCTTGGGGGTTTGTGTGTTGCCCGAGGGCGACTCGACCGGGTATGGAGCCTTTAGGGTCTTAACCGACTCGGAAGTACCTCGTGCCAGGGCCGAGTGGTGTTCCATGAGCCGCGATGCCAACGAGCTCCTTTAGAACCACCTCGGGGGTTTGTGTGCTGCCCGAGGGGCAACTCGATCGGGTACGAAGCTTTTAGGGTCTTAACCGACTCGGGGCACCTCCGTGCCGGGGCCGAGTGGTGTTCTGTGGGCCGCGATGCCAGTGAGCTCCTTTAGAACCACCTGGAGGTTTGTGTGCCGTCCGAGGGGCGACTCGATCGGGTACGAGCCTTTAGGGTCTTAACCGACTCGGGGGCACCTCCTTGCTAGGGCTGAGGGTGTCCCATGGGCCGTGATGCCAGCGAGCTCCTTTAGAACCACCTCGGGGGTTTGTGTGCCACCCGAGGGGTGACTCGACTGGGTACAGAACCTTTAGGGTCTTAACCGACTCGGGGGCACCTTCGTGCCGGGGCCGAGCAGTGTCCCGTGGGCTGCGATGGTGAGCTCCTTTTCCGAGATCAGGTACTTGGACATAAGGGAGAATAGGTTGTAGCGTTGGAAGGGACCCTTTTTATTGCTCATATTCTGGGGGGATACATCATTGATAATATTGGCGAAGGTTATCCGCGTTCTAGGTACGCGGAATGGGTTGTCCGTTGAGCTCTTCTAGTCTGTATGCCCCCGATGGAGTATCTCGGCGACACAATAAGGCCCCTCCAAGTTGGGGGACAGTTTGCCCCCCTCCGTAGGCTTGGATATCTCAGCCTTTCTCAAAACCAGATCTCCATGGCGAAAAACCTTGGGACGGACCCGAGCATTGTAGTACTTGGCGGCCCGCTGGCAGAAGGTCGCCATTCGTAGCCTCGCCCGGTCGTGCGCTTCGTCGATGAAGTCCAGATTAGCCTGTATCAGTGTGGAATTATTTTCTTCATTGAAGACTCCACATGCGGACTGGGCAATCGATCTCAACAGGGATGACAGCCTCGGATCCGAAGATGAGACTGAAGGGAGTCTCGCCCGTTGGGGCCCTGAGGGTCGTATGGTAAGCCCATATCACACTGGGGAGCTCCTCCACCCATCAACCCTTGGATCTGTCTAGCCGAGTCCTGAGCCCTCTGAGAATGGTGCGGTTCATGACCTCGGCCTCTCCATTGGTCTGGGGGTGATCGACAGAGGTGAATCAATGGCGAATACCCAGCTCGCCACAGAAAGCCTTGAATGCATCATTGTTGAACTGGCGGCCATTGTCTATGACGAGAGTGTGAGGTAGGCCAAAGCGGCATATGATCGACTTCCAGAAGAAGGCTTTGACTTTACTCTCGGTGATCTTAGCCAGCGCCTCGACCTCGACCCACTTGGTGAAGTAGTCGATGGCTACTAGCAAAAATCTCTGCTGTCCTAAAGCTGGGGGAATGGCCCGAGGATGTCCATTCCCCACTGAGCGAAGGGCCAAGGAGTCGAAAGCGGGCTTAGCGGGGTAGATGGCTGATGCTGGATGTGTGCATGGAGCTGGCAACCATCGCACTTCTGAACCAGTTTGGCAGCGTCCTCCCTCATGGTAAGCCAGAAGTATCCCTGATGGAGGGCTTTCTGGGCCAGGGACTTGCCCCCCAGGTGATTTCCGCAGATGCCTTCATGGATCTCTCTAAGGATGTATCGGCGTCGGTGGGTCCTACGCATTTGAGCAGGGGGTAAGAGAACACCTCCTGTATAGACGTCCATCTAGGAGGACGAATTTGGAAGCCCTCCACTTGAGCAGCTTGGCTTCATTGCGATCATTAGAGAGGGTGCCATCAGTGAGATAGCGGACGTAGGCATCCATCCATGTAGGCTCTTGGGTGAGCGGGAGGACTTTCTCGCCATCTTCTATGCTGGGCCTTCCTAGGTATTCAATGTAGGCGTCTCTTGCGATGCCGTCGACGGAGGTAGCCAGGTGGGAAAGGATGTCGGCCTTGGCGTTCTCACTCTGGGGAATGTAATTGATGCTGAAATAGGCTAACGGGGAGATCAAAAGCCGAACCTTGCTCAGGTATTAAGTCATAGTAGGGTCACGCACCTCGTACTCTCCGTTGATTTTTGGAGACGAGTTGCGAGTCAGTTAAACCTCTGAGACGCCTTATTATGAACTCTTGGACTAGCCTTAATCTCGCCAGCAGGGCCTCGTACTCGGCTTGTTATTGGTGGCTTTGAATAGAAACCGCAGGGTACATTCTGCTCTCTCTCCACCCGGTCCGATGAGAATGAGGCCGGCACCGCTTCCCTGAGAGTTTGATGCGTCATCTACATGGAGGATCCAGGTTTCTTCATCATCGCTGGCTCGGGCTCGTGCTGCTCCACAAAACCTCCCTGGTCTCCTCATCCGCCCAAGTGCACTCGACTAGGAAATCAGCCAGGACTTAAGACTTCAAGGCCGGTCATGCTTGGAAGGAGAGTTCGAACTCTCTTAGCTTGATGGCCCACTTGGAGAGTCGGCCTGAGGTGTCTGGACGGGCCAGGATGGCTCGAAGGGGCTGGTCCGTGAGCACCACAATGGGATGGGCTTGTAAATATGGGCGAGATGACGAGCGGAGATGATCAGGGCGAAGATGATTTTTTTTTTCTGTCTTGGAGTACCTGACCTCTGCATCGTGGAGCACCTTGCTCATATAATAAATGGGCCTTTGGGTTTCGTCAACATCGAGATGCACTAAGACTGAGCTAACGGCCTCTGGAGAAGCGACGAGGTAGAGGAAAAGACTTTCTCCGTTTCTCGGCTTAGACAGGAGTGGCGAAGAAGGTAGAAATGCCTTCAACCCGTCAAGGGCTCTCTAGCAGTCGTCCTTCCACTCGAAGCTGTTCACTTTCCGCAGGGCCTTGAAGAAGGGCAAGCACCTTTTGGCCGATTTGGAGAGAAAACGACTTAGAGCCGCCACCCTCCCGTTAGTCGTTGCACTTCCTTCTTGCTGAATGGTGGTCTCATGTCGAGGATGGCGCTGATCTTCTCTGGGTTTGCCTCGATCCCCCGCTGAGTCACCATGAAACTAGGAACTTACCTGCCGTGACCCCAAAGCATACTTCTTAGGATTCAGCTTGACCTGGAAGCGACAGAGGTTGTTGAAAGTTTCCTCTAAGTCAGAGATATGGTTGGAGGCACAAGTGCTCTTTGTCAGCATGTCGTCCACATATACCTCCATGTTTCGGCCCAGCTGGTCCTGAAAAACTTTGTTCATCAATCTCTGATAGGTTTCCCCCGCGTTCTTGAGACCAAAGGGCATCACTTTGTAGCAATAGATGCCTTTTTTTGTCACAAAGGAGGTATGCTCTTCGTCGTTGGGGTCCATCCTTATTTGGTTATATCAAGAGAAGGCATCCATGAAGCTGAGGAGCTCGTGGTCGAAGGTGGAATCTACCAACTGATCTATCTTTGGCAGGGGAAAACTGTCTTTCGGACACGCCTTGTTGAGGTCGGTGAAGTCGATGCAAATTCTCCAGCTCCCACTTGCCTTTCGTACCATAACCACATTAGCCAGCCAGCTAGGATAATGCACCTCTTGGATGTGGCCGGCACTGAGCAGCTTGTTAACCTCTTCATCGATGGCTTTTTTCCGCTCGGAAGCGAAGCTTCTCTTCCTTGGCAGATTGGACGGTACTTCTGATCAATATTAAGCTTGTGGGTGATTATTTCTGGAGGGATACCGGGCATGTCAAACGCTGACCAAGCAAAAATGTCTGAGTTGACCCACAGAAAGGTTAGGAGGCGATCACGGTCTTCCAGGGGAAGGAGTCTGCCGACACGCACGGTCTTTGCCAGATCGTCCCCAAGGGGAAAGGTTAGGAGGTGCTCGCCGGCTCTCCCCCCTGCTGGACTCCCTGGGATCGGATGCCTCGGGGACCAACTCTGCCTCCAAAGGACTTGACGCTGCATGATAGCAGGTCAAGACTGAGCCGACCTCGCCCCTCATTTCCCCAACACCTTTGCTAGTAGGGAACTGCACCAGCATGCGTCGAGTGGAGATAATCGCATCCAATAGATTTAAACCTGGGGCCCGAGGATGGCGTTGTATGCCAAAGGGACTTGCACTACCAGGAACTTCATGATCAATGTGCTTTGGCATGGCGGTATCCCGGCTATCACAGGTAGAGATATCTCACCCTCAACCCTTACTGAATCCCCTGTGAATCCGACCAGGGGGTTGCCACATGCTGAAGAGAGTCAACAGATAAACCCATCCTAACAAATGTGTCATAGGTAAGGATGTCAGCTGAGCTGCCACTATCAACCAATATCCTCTTTACAGGGTGCTTGGCGATCGTCATAGAGACAACGATGCCTTCATTATTTACATTCTCAACATTTGCCGATCCCCCCCCCCAAGAACTACATTACATGGTGCCTCCTCCTCCCTGAGCCGCTTAGATGAGGAAGCCACCCCCCAAGATACCATCCGACCGTCTGCTCCGTGGGGGTGTTGTCGACAGCAGCCTGAACGAGCGGAGGCCCCATGAGCGCCGACAGCGGTTGCGGCGCCTTCTGGACATACTTGCCGAGGTAGCCCCGCTGGACGAGCTCCTCAATGGCATGCTTCAGGCTGAAGTAGCTGTCGGTGTCGTGTCCATAATCTCGATGGAATCGGCAATAATGGCTCTTGTCGCGGGGAGGACCTGTCTTCATAGGAGGAGGGCGCTGGAGATAAGGCCCGCCCTCAATCTCCATAAGGATGTGAGATCGAGGGGCGAGAAGAGGCGTGAGCTTACTCTCATCAGGGATAGAGCTCCGACGCCTGTTGTCGATTGGCGAGGCGGATCAGGCCACCGGTGGCGAGGGGGTCCACTTGGCTCGGGGCAAGCAGGCTTGCGACTGGAGCTCCTTGAGGATTTCCGGTGGGTGAGGTCGGCCTCATCCACACGGATGTACTTCTGAGCCCAGAGGAGGAAGTCGGAGTAGGAGCTCGGGGGCTTCTTATCCAAAGAAAAGGTAAAGCGGGATGGGAGGAGCCCCCGCTTCAGCGCTAGCGCCGCCACCGTATTGTCGAGATGATATACCTCAAGGGCAGCGGTCTTGAACCGGGATACAAAGTCCCACAGTGACTCCCCCTCCTTCTGACGCACAGAGAAGAGGCTATCCGCGACCCTTGGGATCCGCTGGCAGGCTTCAAAATGCGCCAGAAAGGCCCTTTCCAGTTTTCGAAAAGAGTCGATGCTGTGGGGGACAAGCGCGAGTGCCAAGCGCAAGCAACCTTCCGCAAAGTAGCAAGGAAAGCCTTGCAGAGAAGGGCATCTGAGGCACCCTGGACCTGCATCATGGCCTTGTAACTCTCGAGTGGTCGAGAGGATCCATCGTATCATCGTACGGATCTATCTGGGGGAATCAGAATCTAGAGGGGATGGGCTCCTCAGTATCCGACGAGTATAAGGAGGATGGGTGTCATATTCCTCCTCGGTTGATTGTTGATATTCCTGGTGAGCTCGTCTAGTCGCCGGTTGTACTCGTCCAGGCGCTCCTCCACCTGGCGGCTGATTGTCGAGGCCCTCTGAGGCAGCTCGAGGATGAAGAAGAGAAGAAGAAGAAGAAGGAGAAGAACGCGGAAGGTGGGATTTTCGCTTTGGTTCCTCCTAGCGGTGCGGCTCTGGAGGAAACTTGCTCGGGCCACAATCTGGAGATCGCGGCCGCTTGGGGGGCTCATGGCGAGGCTTCCTTGGAGAAGCCCGGCGACGACCGGCCTATTGCTTAGGAGAGCCTTCCCTTGCAGATGTTGACTAGCAGGGGGAGTGGTCTGATGCTGGGTGGCACGGACTGCTGTTGCTGAAGTCCATGGACCATGGCGGTGAGGGTCTTGACTTGCTGAGTGAGAGTTGCCAGCTGTTCTGCAGCCGGGGCAGCCGCCTCCGATTGAGGGAAGATAACGGGAGGATCAGTGGCGGGGAGGTTGGTCTCCTGCTACCTAGATGGGGGAAGATGCCGCCCAGGGTGACTGACTGAGGCATCCTGAGCTCGTGTCATCATCATTGTTGAGAGAGGGAGAGAAAAGAGAAGTATACTGCAGGGTTCGGGCCTTCTTTGCTTTTGCGGTCCTCCTTCCTGGCGCCAATCTGATGACGCCCGATCACCGGTCTTGAATGTAGGAAGAAGAGAGCTGCTTAATCCACGAATCCACACCTGATCGGATGGCTTGCAAAAAAGTCCAAGACCGGAGGGGTGCTCCGGCGGGGACCCTCCGACGCTCAAGTCAGCAACCGAGTACAACCGAGGGAGAGCTCAAACAAGCTCTTCTTAGGGAGAAAAATGAGTCCTCCGAAAGGGGAATTCCTCTTTGGGTATTAGAATAGCGAGTGTATGAGTTTTTCGTACCTTGTTCCTGAGTGGACTTACCCTTTTTATAGGGAGTTGACACCTGCACAATAACGTGGAGTTCCGTGAGAAGGGAATGTCCGCGGGATTCATGGGGGTTGCATGAATCTGGGCCGGTTGGTGGGTCCCGTCCCATCGGAGAGGAAAAATGGCGGTTGGTGAGCCACGTTCCATCAGTCAGTGGAGCTGGCGGGTAGTTAGGTCTGGTCCCATCAATGGAGCGGCCAGTGGGTAGTTGGGCCTGACGATGTCAAACGACGCAGGCTAGAAAAGATGGCAGCTCGAACTACCAGGACTGTCCTGGGGCCGACTTGGGAAAGTCGGGACCGCCTTGGTCGGCTTGGAGATGCCGGGGCCGACTCGAGAAAGTCGGGACCGACTCGGCCGGGTTGGAGACATCGGGGCTGCAGGGCCAACTTGGGGAATTCGGGGCCGACTTGGCCGACTGGGAGGTGCCGGGGCCGAGCGGGGCCGACTTGGAAAAGTCGGGGCCGACTCGGCCGACTGGGAGGTGTCGGGGCCGAGCGGGGTCAACTTGGGAAAGTGGGACCGCCTTGGCCATCTTGGAGGTACCGGGGCCGAGCGGGGCCGACTTGGGGAAGTCGAGACCGACTCGGCCATCTTGAGGTGCCGGGGCCGAGCGGGGCCGACTTGGGGAAGTCGGGCCGACTCGGCCGACTTGGAGGTTCCGGGGCCGACTTGGGGAAGTCGGGGCCGATTCGGCCGACTTGGAGGTGCCGGGGCCGAGCGGAGCCGACTTGGGAAAGTTGGGACCGCCTTAGCCTTCTTGGAGGTGCCGGGACCGAGCGGGGCCAACTTGGGGAAGTCGAGGCCGACTCGGCCGTCTTGGAGGTGCCGGGCCGAGCGGGGCCGACTTGGGGAAGTCGGGGCCGACTCGGCCGACTTGGAAGTGCCGAGGCCGAGCGGGGCCGACTTGGAGATGCCAGGGCCGAGCGGAGCCGACTTGGGGAAGTCTGAAAGGATCCCAAGCGAAGACCATGGCCTACATGGCCACGACGGGGAGGATAAGTTGCGAGATGCGGCCCCAGTGACACTTATGGGCGCCCCTAACATACCCACAACAGCCACCTCCGGCGACGGAGCACCACCAGTCTTAGCGGTGACCGAGCGGGATGTAACGAGCATGGCTTGGGGAGTCGGAGGAGCATCACCACCCATAGAGGAGAATGGCGGCGGCGCCACCGTGTAGGGCAGCGGATGGCAGCGAGATCAAGTGCATTATGGAGATATCTTCAGAGATTGATTTCCTTGTGGGAGTGATTGAATAAATCATATCTTCTAGATTTAGGATGTTTCTCTTAAACTCTAGAAGATTAGTTTCCTTTTCAGTCAGAGATTGATTTCCTTGTGGGGAGTAATTGAATAAATCATCTTGTTTCTCCTAAACTCTAGAAGATTAGTTTTCTTTTCAGTTAAGTTGTTTTAGGCATGTATCGTCAAATCTCCTTGATTCTAGGAATTGTTTCAATTGTTTCCTTAGAATCTTGAAGATTTGATCTAGATTTGATTTGATTGGGTTGGTAGGATTTTGGAAGCTCCTGAGGATGCCTATATAAGCACTCCTCAGAGCAATAGGGGGATGAGTTATGTTTTGTAAGCTTAGAGAGCTTATGAATGTTGGCCAGGCATAGGCACGTTTATGCCAGTAAACTTGGGGGCTGATAACCTAATAACCTCTTAAGTTTGGGGTGCTTGGGCTAATAACCCTTGTACGAGTGTTCTTGGGTTCTGGTGGTTCGAAGGACTAATAATCTGAGACCACGTTCTTCGTAATAACAGTGAGGCATTCTTTATTTCTTGTGTGTTAAATCCTAATTACCACGCTCGTGTGTTACTGGAAACGGTTCGGAGGATCGATTGTGGTGTTGGAGCGGATCGCGCGAGGAGTTGGTGAATGTTTTGGAGTCCTTGACCGGGGACTTTCATTGAGATGAGTTGCTTGAAGATCTCTACGCTTCAAGTGGGTAATCATGAGCAAACCTTTGATTCTCTTCGTTGAGATTGTTATAGTTAGAAGTTGTTTGTTCTTGTTGGAGTTATTATTTGAGGTGGGGGTTCGATCTTCTTCTGGAGAGAACCCAAGGTCGGAAGTTGTCTGTGCAAAGTTCTTCGTGGGAGGGGGTTCAATCTTCATTTTGGAGAGAACCCAAGGTTGGACTTGTTGTTGCAGCCCATATTCCAATGGAGGCCGGATCAAGTACTTTTCCATCCAACCGAGACCGCTTTGAAGCTTTGGAGTCATCCACTCTTTGAATGAAGGAGCAGATGGCGGAGACTACCACCAACATGACTCACATGCAAGGAGCCATCACTTCCGTTACTAATGCTACGGAGGAGAACATGAAGGCGGTGGAAGGCATGAGACGAGACTTGCAAGCAATATTGGCAAGACTTAGAGGAGGAGCGAATGGGGCCAACCGCGGACAAACCCCAAGGGTGGAAGAGGAGCAACTCATTGATGGAAGGGAAACTCACATTTATAAGTCCACAAGGGGAGAGCCTAGACCAAGGCAACCTCTTAGATTGGGCGGGCGTGTGGAGAATGAGCACGAGGTAGTGGAAAAGTAGCTGCGAGAGGAGGAGTCTGACCGTGATGTTGATAACCATGCAAGGACGGAGGAAAGATTCGGTGGAGTCGGTATGGGGAAGAAATGCCCTATGGCCGGATCCATGAAAATGCTAGAAGACATGAGAGACCGAGAAGAGACCACCACTATCATGATGAAGATGAAGGAAATCGGTTTAACCACCGAGGACCTAGAAGGCCACATTACCGTGGAGGTGACTATGAAGATGATGATGGAAATCGGTTTAACAACCGAGGACCAAGGAGACCAAAAATTGACTTCCCTAAGTTCAATGGTGGTGACCCTCATGAGTGGCTCGATAAGGCGGACCACTATTTTCATATATATGAAGTACCAAGGACAGAGAGAGTGGCCACAGCATGTTTCTTCCTTGATGGGAAGGCAAGCAAATGGTGGAGATGGATACGGGCCCAATATGAGAAGGAAGGAATAAGGCTCAGGTGGACGGCATTCGAGAGGGAGCTGCTTATGCAATTTGGGCCTTCACCCATTATCAACCATCATGGCCAGCTAGCTAAGCTCAAGCAAGATGGCAAGGTGCATGCGTATGCGGAGGAATTTCGACAACTCCAAACCTTGGTGAGGGGTTGGTCTGAGAGGCACTTATCGGCACTTTCGTGGATGGTCTAAAACCATGGATTGCCAAGGAGCTCAAGTTGAAGCAGCCCACTAGGCTGCAAGAAGCAATGAGGATGGCTGAAATCCTTGAAGAAAGTCATCACTTCGAGAAAAGACATATCAAGGACTAAATGGCTAACAAGGTTTATAAACCCTTGTATTCCACAGGATCTTGGAAAGGAAAGGAGGGGACTACGGGAGATTCAAGGAGCAAAGGGAAGGAAGTCAAGAAGCTTAGTCGTGAGGAGCTTGATGAGTACATAAAGAAGGGCTTATGCTTCAAATGTGGTGAAAAGTGGAGCCGTGATCACCAATGCAAGAAAGCCAAGGTCATGTGTATGATCGGGATAGAGGAGGAGCAATTGGGGGAGACAAGTGAGGAAGAGCACGGGCATGAGGAGTCCTCTAGCGATGAGGAAAGTGAGGAAGCCGAGTTGAGCCTCAATGCCATGTCCGGCGTACAAAAGCCCTCAACCATGCGACTTATGGCTTGGGTTGGCAAGCATGAAATGACATTATTGGTGGATAGTGGGTCTACCCATAACTTCATCAATTCCGCATCCTTTCTAAGGTGGGATTGCATGGGGAAGAAGTAGAGCCATTCGATGTGAAGGTGGCAAACGGGGAAAAGCTAAGGTGCGAGATGGTAGTGCGAACTGTGAAGATGAATGTTCAAGGCGTCCGTATAGTGGCTGATCTTCACGTACTCTCATTGGTGGGGCTAGATGTTGTCTTGGGCAATGCATGGCTAAGAGGCATTGGCAAGGTCGTCACCGACTATGAGAAGATGACTATGGAGTTCAAGCTTGGAGGGAAGAAAGGACATGGACAGCTCTAGCATCAAAAGAGCCAAGGCCTTGCGAGGCCAATATGTTTGAGAAACTATGCAAGGGTGGGGCTCATTGCTTCGCCATAGTGATGGGCCAAAACCAAGGAGATGAAGGGCAAGAAGAGAAGCATAGTGATGGAAATGAGGAGCTGCCCCAAGGTGTGAAGACGGTTTTAGAAAGACACAAGGAAGTATTGGAGGTACCTACTTCATTACCACCAAGTAGGGAATTTGATCATCGCATTGTGCTGAAAGATGCGAGCAAACCGGTGAATGTGCCACCATACCGGTATGCTCACTTTCAAAAGGGTGAGATCGAAAGACAAGTGGAGGAGATGTTGGCTAGTGGCTTGATTCGACCAAGCACTAGTCCCTTTTCATCACCGGTGTTGCTTGTGAGGAAGAAGGATGGAAGTTGGTGTTTTTGCACCGACTACCGAGCATTGAATGAGGCAACAGTGAGGGATAGATTTCCCATACCAACAGTGGACGAGATGCTTGATGAGTTGCATGGGGCTCATGTGTTCACCAAGCTGGATTTAAGGGCCGGATACCATCAAATCCGGATGAAAGAGGAAGATACCCACAAGACGGCATTTAGGACTCATTCTGGCCACTATGAGTACCTAGTGATGCCTTTTGGGCTGTGCAATGCCCCCTCAACTTTCCAAGCAGCTATGAATGCCATATTTAAGCTATTCTTGAGGAAGTTTGTATTAGTATTCTTCGATGACATCTTGGTGTACTCGAAGAATGTGGAGGAACACTTGGAGCAATTGGAGCGAGTATTGATGATCTTGAAGGAGCACCACTTCTTCATCAAGGCTTCCAAATGCGCCTTTATGCAAGAAGAGCTGGAGTACCTTGGCCACATCATATCGGGCCAAGGAGTAAAAGTGGACCAGCGGAACGTGCAAGCTATGGTGGATTGGCCCTTACCCAAGGATGTGTCGGCACTACGAGGATTCCTTGGTTTGACGGGCTACTATCGAAGGTTCGTGCAAGGCTATGGATTGATAGCCAAGCCACTTACCTCCATGCTAAAAAAGGAGGGCTTCGAGTGGACCGAAAATGGAAGGAGAGCTTTTGAGAACCTGAAGAGAGCCATGACCAAGACACCCGTCTTGGCCTTGCCCGACTTCAAGAAACTATTTGAAGTATATACTGATGCAAGTGGAGAAGGGATTGGGGGGCGGTACTAGCTCAAGAAAGGAGGCCCATAGCTTATATCTCCAAGGCCTTAGGGCCAATGAAGAAAGCATGGAGCACTTATGCAAGAGAAATGTTGGCGGTTATGCATGCGGTGAAGGTGTGGAGACCTTACCTCTTGGGAAGAAAGTTTACTATAGTGACCGATCAACAAGCATTAAGACATTTGCTAGAACAAAAGATCGTGATGCCAGAGCAACAGAAGTTTCTTGTGAAGCTTCTGGGATTCGAGTATGACATTATATATCAGCCTGGCAAGGAGAATAAGGTGGCTGATGCGTTGTCAAGGAAGGAGGGAAGTCCAATGATGTGGACTTTGTATGAAGATGAGGCTGAACATATGGCCTTAAGTGGAGTTGAATGGAGGATATGGGACAAGCTTAGAGAGGCCGTGGAGTTGGATGCAAGGTCTCAAGAGATCATAGAGAAGCTTGAGAGTCCATGTAATGGGGTGACCGGATTCAAATGGCGTGATGGGATTATCTACTACAAGTCCTATGTCTATGTGCCCGACGTACCAAACCTGAGGAAGGAGATTCTCACTCACTTCCACCATAGCAAAGAAGGTGGTCATTCGGGATGGCTTAGGACCTATATGAGGATCAAGCATTTCTTCTATTGGGAGGGCCTAAAGAGAAGTGTGAAGAAGTGGGTGGCGAAATGTGACGTGTGTCAAAAGACCAAACATGATACGAAGGCCCCTACGGGTCTCTTGCAGCCCTTACCCATACCAAAGCTATATGGGAAGACTTGTCCATGGATTTTGTGGAGGGCTTGCCCGCAAGTCAAGGATACGAAGTGATCTTGGTGGTCGTGGATTGCTTAAGTAAGTATGCTCACTTCATACCCCTTAAGCATCCATTTACAATGAAGAGTGTGGCTAAGGCCTTTGTGGACAATGTGGTGAAGCTCCATGGTTTCCCTAGAACCATTATTACGGACCGGGATCGGGTGTTCATGAGCTCCTTTTGGAAGGAAGTGTTTGCACTGCAAGGGAGCAAAATGAAGACAAGTTCTTCATACCATCCGCAGACCGATGGCCAAACAGAGGTGGTCAATCGTACATTGGAACAATACTTGAGATGCTATTGCCATGATGAGCAAGCAAGGTGGATGGACTACATGTCATGGGCGAATATTGGTATAATACAACATACCACTCTTCCATCACACTTAGCCCATTTGAAGTGGTGTATGGAAGGAAGCCTCCTACCTTGGTGGCTTATGAGAGGGGTACGGCTAAGAATGCGGAAGTGGAGGAAGCCTTGATAATTAGAGACGAGATACTAGCTAAGGCAAAGAGGGAGCTTAAGAAGGCCCAATCGAGCATGAAGAAATATTATGATAAAAGGATAAGGCTAGAAGGGTTTGAGCCCGGGGACTTTGTGTACTTGAAGCTTCAACCCTATGGCCAAAAGACAATGAAGAGAAAGGCAAGCTACAAGCTAGAGAAAAGGTACTATGGCCATTTAAAGTGGCTGCCCGTGTCGGAGAAGTTGCGTATCGGCTGGAATTACCACCAACCTCAAGACTTCATCCAGTGTTTCATGTGTCTCTCCTCAAGAGACGAGTTGGGGATCCTAGCTTGATTGTAGAGGAATTGCCTTCTTTGATGAGGAAGGTAGAATGCTACTACAGCCCGCAACGATTCTTGAATACAAAATGGTGCCACGTGGGAGGATTAGAAGGAAGATATGGAGAGTATTGGTGCAATGGAGAGGGCTGCCTAGAGAGGAAGCAACCTGGGAGGATTATGATGACATAGCCTTAAGGTTCCCACAATTTACCCTTGAGGACAAGGGTACACTTAATGGAAGGGGGAATGAAAGGATCCCAAGCGAAGATCATGGCCTACACGGCCACGACGGGAAGGATAAGTTGCGAGATGTGGCCCCAGTGACACTTATGGGCGCCCCTAACATACCCACAACAGCCACCTCCGGCGACGGAGCACCATCAGTCTTAGCGGTGACCGAGCGGGATGTAACGAGCATGGCCTGGGGAGTCGGAGGAGCATCACCACCCATGGAGGAGAATGGCGGCGGTGCCACCGTGTAGGGCGGCGGACGGGCGAGATCAAGTGCATTATGAGATATCTTCAGAGATTGATTTCCTTGTAGGGAGTGATTGAATAAATCATATCTTCTAGATTTAGGATGTTTCTCTTAAACTCTAGAAGATTAGTTTTCAGTCAGAGATTGATTTCCTTGTGGGGAGTGATTGAATAAATCATATCTTTTAGATTTAGGATGTTCTCCTAAACTCTAGAAGATTAGTTTCCTTTTCAGTTAAGTTGTTTTAGGCATGTATCGTCAAATCTCCTTGATTTTAGGAATTATTTCGAATTGTTTCCTTAGAATCTTGAAGATTTGATCTAGATTTGATTTGATTGAGTTGGTAGGATTTTGGAAGCTTTGAGGATGCCTATATAAGCACTCCTCAAGAGCAATAGGGGAGATGAGTTGTGTTTTGTAAGCTTAGAGAGCTTATGAATGTTGGCCAGGCATAGGCACGTTTATGCCAGTAAACTTGGGGGCTGATAACCTGATAACCTCTTAAGTTTGGGCGTGCTTGGGCTAATAACCCTTGTACGAGTGTTCTTGTGTTCTGGTGGTTCGAAGGACTAATAATCCTGAGATCCTAATTACTACGCTCGTGTGTTACTGGAAACGGTTCGGAAGGATCGATTGTAGTGTTGGAGCGGATCGCGCGGAGGAGTTGGTGAATGTTTTGGAGTTCTTGATCGGGGACCCTAACAAAGTCGGGGCCGACTGGGAGGTGTCGAGGCCGAGCGGGACCGACTCGGCCGATTTGGAGGTGCCGAGGCCGAACGGGGCCGACTTGAAAAAGTCAGGACAGATTCGGCCGACTTGAAGACGCTGAAGCTTTTAACTTTATCATGATTACCCACGTGGTTACGTTAGACACATTAGGCTTCATTAATCTTAATTGCTTTCTAAGCCATCAACTCTGCATGGAATTTTAGGTGCCATAATATAAGGAATATTTTAACCGATGTTGTGTTGAGGTCAAAGCAAATTTTGGTTTGAAGCATACATTTGACATCGGATGGTTTCGTCGTTCTCTATGTAATTAATTAACTATCAAGTCAAACTTTTGGCCGACGCTTTGGTCATAATTTCAAACTTAGGATGGCTTTCTCGTATAGCCTTCAAGATTTTTCCGCCATTCGCGTAGCTGAAGCGCGGTGGCCCATAACCCACGGGTCCATTTATTTTTTTAAAAAATCTTTATGCACCGCCTTCTATATATAAAGATATCCATAAAGACACGACCAATCCTTATTTTTTATAAAGCCTTCCAATTTTTCATTAATTTTAGTGGTCAATTTGTTCTTGGTTTTTAGTGACTAGTTTCCATTAGTTAATTTTAACTTTATTGTCTATCCACGTATAATCCAATAAATTTGAATGCATTAATCCACCAAATTAAGAATAGCATTACCAAACCACCCAAAAAAAATCATTTTCTTTTTTAAATAAATAGAAACAAGAATTTTAGACTCCATTGTTTTTTTTTTTTTAGTAAAAAATAAAACTATAAAAAAGTGTGTTGGATTACTTTTTTTTATTTATTTTCTTTAAAAAAGTCAAATATCATACTTTAAAAAAATTCGAAGTGAGCCTTTTTTTTTAACGACTTTTGTGTCATAATTAACTTTCTCTGCATCTAACTTTTTTATTTATTCTATTTGTTTTCTGTTCCTCAAGCAATGAAAAATTGATATGTGACTATGGTGTAATCCAACATGAGATTAATTTAGATATATCTTCTCTTTTCTTTTTCTATTTTAATCTTCTTTTCCTCTACCTCAATAATTTTAAGAGAAAAACCTAACAATAAAAAAATATAACTATTACTTAATAGATATATTTTTTATTATTTTAAAAAAATAGAAAGCGATTACCAAACATGTTTCATGGAACATAGAATAAAGTACTAAAAAAAAAAAAAAAAGAACTATCCAGCTTAAAAATTTATTTGAGATGCAAAAAAATTTACAATGCTAGAACATGCATGCCTATTGATCTATGAAGCAAAAAAAAGAAATAGCCAAGTGGTTACCTTTATATTCATTTGGCAAAATTTTCATGATAAAAATTAGGTGTTATACTCGATAGTCCTTCCTCATATGTGGCAGTGCCATATATTTATTGTTAAAAAAATACATATTTATGAAATAGAAAACAAGTGGTAAAATTACTTACACATGATAATATTTTATAAAAATATATAATTTTATTTTAAAAATTATTTTTTTTTATTTTTTAAAAATTTTTTAAAAATATATTATTTAAAAAAAAAATTTGTACATCATTTTGATGCCATGATTTGCACTGAATATGTTTCAATGCTACATGATATGCATTGAATGAGATAATTCATTCATGGACAAATTAGCCTTCATCGGGGCAGCGTACAAAGACCGTTGTATGCCATCAATTACTTGCCTTTGTGAAAGCATGTATCAAGGATATTTCTGTCTCATTATACTTATGTAAATTTTATATTTTAATATGTCAGGATTAATTTGTACTAGGCTAGTATAATTATTCATTTAAAAAAAAAGCACCGATATTACTGAATCAGCTTGTCACATAAGCCAGTATATATAATAATTATCAAAAAGCAATGGATGACCAAATTGGTCGTTGACGTAAAGTGAGGCCATTCTAGCCGGGCGTTTGGCAATTTCATCCTCTTATATGGGGACATTGCATACTTCGTTCATAGATTTTTGATACATCATATGCGAGTGCCATAAGAAATCAAAGCTATCGGCCAAACTTCCCCTGAAAGCCATGCTTAATTCAAATTTCAATTCTGGATGTCAACAACGATATGAACATAAATTATAAAATAGTAGTTGTTGTTACGCGGCTTTGTAGCTCGTCACACACGTAACCAATAGCCCTATGAAATTTGTTTCTTAAAATAGTTTTTGGCATAGAATTTGCAGGGCGTTATGGTCAAAAGAGGCGACGCATGATAAGGACTTTTTTTTAAAAAAAAGGGTTAAAAATTTGAGATGAGGTATGATGCTATCGAGCAGCTAAGAGTCTACACTTAGGGCCTCTTTCTTTTTCTTTTTTTTAAGCTAAAATTATTTTATGGTACTCAAACATTCACTTAAAATTAATTTTGATATACAAACTTTTAATTATTATAATTCAATTTCTCATATTTTAAGAATACTAAATTCCTACTATTCTATTATATAAGATAAATTAAAACCGATGAAATGATTAATGTGCCATCTTAATGTAAAAATATGAAGACTAAAACGCACCAAAATAGATTTTAATCAAAAGGTTGAGGACTAAAAACTATATTTTTTTTTTTGCCTCTCTCAAAAAAAATCTTTTAACTTTTACAACTCAACTTATCTAAACCGTTTTCCAACTACACAGGGTTGGCTACATGAATCTACTTCATCCACTCTGTTCTATTTAAAACTAAGTCGACATTCAAATTACAAATATTTATATCTTTTTTAATTATTTTTGTTCATATTAGTTTAGGTCTACCTCTACCTCTATCTCTATCCTTATCATAGATGATTAAAAGATTACTGTTTCTAACTGGAGCATCTAAAGGTCTTCATTATATGTCCAAACCATTGCAATCAATTTTCTCTTATTTTATCTTTAATTAGAGCTACTTCTATCATTTTCTTATATATTTATTTCTAATTCTGTCTTTTAAAGTTTTACCACATATCCATCTTAACATTCTCATTTCTATTACACTTAATTTATTAACATGTTGTTTTAGTATTGCCTAACACTTTATTTTATATAGTATAACTGACCTAATAGTGGTTTTATAGAATTTTTCTTTTAATTTTAATGAGATGCGTCGATCATAGAATACTTTCGAAGTACTCCTTTACTTAATCCATCATTCTTTAACTCTATAATTCACATCTTCACCTATTTCACCTTCTTACTAGATAATTGATCCAAATACCTAAATTTTTTACTCCTTAATATCTCTTGGCTTGCAATCTTCACTGTTTCTTCATTTGTATTTCTACTTTCACTAAAATTATATTTTATATATTTAGATTTAGTTCTACTAATCTTAAAACCTTTAGATTCTAAAGTCTCTCTTCAAATCTCTGGCTTAACATTTACTCTAAATTTAATTTTATTAATCAACACTATATCGTCTGTAAATAAATTTTTTTAACCTTTACAAATTTTTTATATTTTATTTATCATCTTTTTGTTTAAAATTTTTTCATTTATGCTCTTAAATTTATTAAGTGATGTAATGTGGTCCTTAGTCCCACTTGCTATCAAATACGAAGAGGTATGATCTAAAATGACAAAACTACTATATCATTATTTATAAATTTCAAAAAGTAGCACAATAAATTAAAAGTTTGGTATAAGCTAACTTTAATCATAAAATAACTTCCTCTTAAACTCTTTAACATTTTATTATAGAAAAAACACTTTTTAGCTATTAATTCAGTAACTTTAAAACCTATCAAGTGAACTATATAATAATGAAGGTGTTGCCCCTATTGATATTAGGACACATTTCTATCACTTCCTCCTATTAAAAATGCAAAGAAACCTTTTTCTCAATCTTATCTATTGTCTTTTTGATTTTTTTTTTTCTATCCAAAGACTCTATTATCCATTACTACCATATCCTAAGTAGTTGTAAATAAAAGTGGATTGAATAACATCAATTCATATTAAAATCTTTATCCAAATTTATGTAAATATGAAGGCAAACTAGATCATTGGAACCATATCTATACTTATAGTTACATCTATTCAAAGAAAAATAAATATAAACTAGATATATGTTTGTACAAGGCACGAGCTTTGATTTAATTTAAAGTTAAAAATAAAAATAAAATTTAAAAATTTAAAATTTAGAAATTTTTTTATAAACTAAATTCATATATTGATCTATTATTGTATAAAATGATGTAAAATATATAATTCTTATAATTGCAAGAGCATTGATTTAATTTAATTTTTAAAAGTAAAAATAAGATAAAATTTTTATATTTTTTAAGGTGTATATCCATGGATTGCATTCACATTGGAACAGTTAATAAGGCAAATAAGTATATATTTATATGATTATATTTAATTTATATTATTAAATTTAATTTTTTTAAAAATGTATCATTCTATACACACACTCATTAAATGCACAGACATTAAATAAAAACATATATTTTTATATAGTTTATATTATTAAATTTAAATTTTAAAGGTATTGGCTTCATTACTGTTAGACTTAATGATAGATTTATTTTTTTGTCATAAAATTTAACTTTTCAATATTATTCATCTTTATATCATTACCTTCAATATGTGATTTGCATTCAAATTTATTTTAAATAAATATAAATATTTTTTTTATTTTCAACTACAACCATGTTCTTAATTGACGTACAGAGTGACAGATGCTATTGTTACCGAACGACCTAGCCAGGCGCACAACCCAGCTGGGTGCGCGAGGTGCGTGCCCAGGACACGCGTCCAGGCTAGCCGCCAGCCTGGCAGCGGCCATAGATGGATTTGCCCACCATATTTTCTTTTGGAGTTCTCTTTGAGACGGTGCATTAGGCCCATCTCAGGCATCCATCCAATCATCAAATGGCTAAGAATGAAGACCACTTGGAGGCTTACGTGAAAGACTCTTAGGCGGTGCTTTGAGGCGATGATTTCTACACGGATTCAACACGGATGGGTAACGGCTTTCCACTTATAAAAAAAAGACAGTGGGTCTTCATAAGGGTCAATTCAGTGAGCACCTAGCATGCAATCTTGATCATATAGCTTGGCCAGCAAAGATCAAGGCATTACAGAGGTCTAGGCCATGCAGGCTTGGATGCAGATGAGACTAGGCCGGTACGCACAGGAGGTGCGTGGGTGCGTGGCGCTAAGGTCAATTTTGTGTTTTTAAGTGAGATTGGGGTAGGCACTTTTGAGTGATCTTTGTAAGAAATAGAGAGAAGTGTTTGGTCTACGGACAACCTCATTGTATCCAAAGTTACTTAGTGGAAAGTTCTTTGGTTGGGAAGGCTTTGCTTCTTATATATCGTTGTGTTTGTGGGAACTTATCTTTGGGGTTTTATTTTATTGTTGTGGGGTCTAGGCTGGTTAGGAGAGAGACCTTCTAATGCCATCACCAGTAGATGCAAGGACCTAGTGGCCATAGGGAGCGTTTGCACGTGCCGATTGAAAGCCCGATGACAATTGATATCAGAGCCCAGTTTAAGCAAGTTCCAAGCACAAGATATAGTGATGACTACTAATCGTGTGATCCATTTGGAGGGGATTGTGGGAGATCCAGGAGATGGATCAATCATGAATTTAATAGCTATATGCATGGAGTTGAGCATGCAGTTGACCGAGTTGCGGACTTCATACAATCAGCTGATGGAGGTGCACGAGGGGCTGATTCGTGACCTCGAGCATCGACATCTGCAATAGCAACGATCAGATTTGGCCATGGAGGAGAGATTGGAGCTTCGGATCCATGCTTTGGAGGAGGAGTTGATCCAACAAAAGTAGGAGGCATAGAGTCAAGTCAACATGATCGGCGCTTCGACAAAGAAACCGAATGTTCGGGAGCCTAAGGCTTTCGGCGGAGTCAGGAGTGCGATAGAGGTAAAGAACTTCATATGGGATATGGAAGTCTACTTCCATGCGGCGAAGATCCCAGCGATCGATCAGGTGGATCGGGCCTCGACATATTTGGAGGGCAACGCTAAGCTCTGGTGGAGGACCAGGACGGTCGAGGATGACCGTACAGTGCATCCCAGGATCGAGGTATGGGAGATCTTCAAGAGGGAGCTGAAGGGTCAGTTCTTGTCGAGCAACACGAGTTGGGTTGCTCAAGATAACTTGCGGAGGCTGTAGCAAACAAGGAGCATCCGGGAGTACGTGGCACAGTTCAGCACGCTGCTTCTGGAGATGTCCAACATGTCCAAGAAGGATAAGCTCTTTAATTTCCTCGCGGGCCTATAGGGGTGGGCACAGACCAAGCTTCATAGGAAGGAGGTGAGGGATATTGCTTTAGCCTTCGTAGCAGTAGAGGCATTGGTGGACTTTTGTAGCAGTACAACTTCGGGTAGCAGTAGCCAGGGCAAGGACAAGCGCAAGAGCACATCACCACCGTAGGGTTGAGCAGGCAAAAAAGAGGACGCGCTAGCATATGCAGCAGTAAAATCAAAGGTACGAGCAAATTTCACCGTATGCTTTATATGCGAAGGACCATATCTGGCACGATAGTATCCAAGAAAAGTGATGACAGTAGCCACCGTTACTAACCAAGAAAATAAGACATCTGAGAGTTCATAGGAAGGGCCAATAGTGAGGTTATCCCCACTAATATCAATCGGAACCTTGACCGTGATGGAGCAGAGCCAAGGTTTGATGCACGTAAGGGCTTGGGTCAACGGAAAGACAGTATAGGCCTTGGTTGACACCAGCGCGATGCACAGTTTCATGAGCCAGGGAGCGACGCACAGATTTGGCCTAGGAGCGCTTTCCAAGCCTTGTTAGGTGAAGCTCATAACTCCGAGGAGCTGGAGTCTTTGGGCCAAGCAAAGGCCATATTGAAGGTGGGCTCATGGCGAGGGCACTGCAGCATGAAGGTTCTGCCACTCGAAAATCTCGACATGATGTTGGGCATGAATTTCTTCATCAATGCCAAGGCCGAGGTTATGCCTCATTGCAAAGGCATCCTGATCCGAAGATGTAGGCGTCCTTGTTTCATGCCAGCGGAGGGGCAAGACAAGACGACAAAGGGCTGGGGCGGAGCGCCCCACCATCAGACTTGAGGTTACACGGCGACCTCGCGCCTAGGCGGCGGTGCATGCAGGCACTGGGGTAGCGCATGCGTAGCAGGCATAGACATGTCAGCCTACAGCAGGTGGGATGGCTCGACAAGTGGGCTATCCGATCGGGGAGGCATCAGGTGGTGCACATGGCAGGTAGCCGCGTTGGGACCTGGGAGACTTTGGCTAGGAGGGCCAAGGAGTGTAGCAACGAGGTGCGCTAGGAAGGCGCATGGCACGACAGTATCGAGCCCCGGCATGGCTCGATGAGGGCATCGAGACTTCAACGCGGGGAGGATTATTACCGCGCGGCCCAGCCGGGCGTGCGAGCGCTCAGTCCAACTGGGCGCATGAGGTGCGCACCCAAGACGCGCATCCAGGCTGGCCGCCAGCCTGGCAGTGGCCATGGATGGATTTGCCCACCGTATTTCCTCTTGGAGTTCTCTTTGAGGCGGTGCATTAGGCCCTTCTCAGCCATCCATCCAAGCATCCAACGGCTAAGAATGAAGACCACCTGGAGGCTTACGTGAAGGACTCTTAGGCAGTGCTTTGAGGCAGTGATTTCTATGCGGATTCAATACGGATGGGTAGCGGCTTTCCACTTATAAATGAAAGGCAATGGGTCTTCATAGGGATCAATTCAGCGAGCACCTAGTATGTAGTCTTGATCATATAGCTTGACCAGCGAAGATCAAGGCAGTACAGAGGTCTAGGCCAGGCGGGCTTGGACGCAGACGAGACTAGGCCGATATGCACAGGAGGTGCGCGAGTGCGAGGGGCTAAGGTCAGTTTCATGTTTTTAAATGAGGTTGGGGTTGGCACTTTGAGATTTTTGTAAGAGATAAAGAGAAGTATTTGGTCTACGGGCAACCTCTGGTTGGAAAGGCTTTGCTTCTCGTATATCGTTGTGTTAATGAGAACTTATCTTTGGGGTTATATTTTATTGTTTTGGGGTCTAGGCTAGTTAGGAGAGGGACCTTCTAACAACATCACTGTTAGACGTAAGAACCTAGTGGCCATAGGAAGCGTTTACATGTGCCAATTGAAAGCATGATGACATTATAATGTCCCCTTTCAGCCCAATCGAGAGCTACTCCATACTACCCCAAATGCCCCAACTCCCTCGGTGAGGAGCCACCAACACCCTCATTCACCGTTGCCACCCCCACCGGCGGTGACTCCCTGTCGGGCAGATGGACGGCGACATCAGTGTCGAGCTCGAAGACGATCAGATTCTTGGCGCGATGGCAACCAGAGGTTTTACGAGATGATGCAGAGTTGGTTGGGGCGTGTCGGTAGCGTTTCCCTATGGTGTCACCGCAGCACCTTGAACTCGTACATCTGGAACTCGACGGAGGAGGCGACGTTAACTTCCGAGTTCGGAAGCACCTTGATCCACTAGAGGTCATAGTTCATAAATCAAATCAATTAACAAAAGTTTTCAGTGAGGTGGCTGCCAACTAACCACTAATTTAGATAAGCTTATAATCAACTATACAAATTGATGCGGAGTAAAATTATTATTGCGCCAAAATTTATGTATATAGCGAGAAGTTAGAATCATTTTTGGTTTCTGACTCGTTAACTATCATATTTAAAAAAAGATAAACTGTCATGTGATATGACTGATGAAGCCACATGTGAGTTAACAACAAAAGTTGAGGCGGCCCTAGCCTCCGAAAGAGGCTCCAACTGCTAAGGCAACCTTATCTTCAGATTCGATCCCAGACTCCAAAGTCGTTTCTAGTCGGCCTCAACACCGACTTGGCCCCAAGACGACCTTATCTCCGAATTCGGCCCCAGCTTCCAAGACGGCCTCATCTTCAAATTTGGCCCTAACTTCCAAGGCGGCATCATATTCGAACTCGGCCCCAGTCGGCCATTGCCTTCAAAGTCGGCCTCAACATCGACTCGACCCAGAGTCGGCCTCAGCACTGACTCTAGAGTCGGTCTCCTTACCGACTCTAGAGTTAGTACCAACGCCATCGTCGGTCTCGATGCCAACACCAAAGTCGGTATCCGAACCTCGGCTTGTCCGAATTATCTCAGTACCTCGAAAGGGTCGAACTATCTTAGTGCCTCGGCAGGGCTGAGCTATCTTCGAACCTCGAAAAGGCTAAGCTATTTCAGAACCTCGGCAAGGCTGAGTTATCTTAGTTCCTGCAAGGATCGATCTTCATCTCTTCAACGTAAGTATCATTGCTGCTTCAAACCACATCTCGGAGAATGAATTACCCTGATTGCAAGGATCGCGGAATGAGCTTCCCAAAACAGAAATGAGAGCCAAATACAACACTCCGTCTATGATCAACGGGATTCCAAATTCTCGATAAAGTGTCCGTCAACTTCATCAACTGTCAATTCCCGTAATCATTGGGATTCCGGCCTTATTGGATGCCAACTTCCTAAAACGTGCTCGAAAAATCAGGTAACAGCTTACCTCCTTGGCAGCGTACAAATACCAAGTCACATGACCTCTAAATACGCTCTCGAAGGCAATCTAAGCCCAAAAAATCTAGCAAAGGCCATTGCTTTCAAAAAATCATCTCAAGAAGAAAGATTCTTTTGCTTAAGCTTTTTCTTCTCATCTAATTACTGAAGATTTTCACTAATTTGAGAGTCGAAAGGTCTTTCGTAGATATCACTCCCCGTGCTTTTTGTGTGTAAAGACTGCTTTATAGATTATTCGAATAAAAGAGTGCTATTCGGATCTTGACATACGTCATCATCAAGCAAGGAAAAAAAAAAAAAAAAAAAAAGCCGCAACACCAATAAATATATTATTATAATATTTATTTGTAGTTTAAGGTCAATGGCTCCGTCCTCGTGTACAAATTAGTTTATTCTATAAACCATGTGATAGAGAGGAGAGGCCTGCTAGCTTTTGCCGAAAGTATACCTGCGTTCGGGTCGCCAGTGGTCTTGTCGGATCCTGGACGGTCAGATGTCCGAGTACTTTGCATCGCATGGAGCGGTGCAGCGCCCGGCCCCTCTGAGTTGACTTGTCACCTGTATTGTCGGTTGACTTAGTCCATCACGGAAGGGTTCATTTTTTCTTCGGCCTTATCTTTTTGATCTTTTCTCTGCTTACAGAGAAGTGCTGATTCACATCGAGGGTGCCACAACGTGAATGTCACGGGCATTTGGTCCGCTAGCGCCGTGCACTTCGACCAATAAAGAGTGCTGCCAAGTTAAGAGGACATTATAATCTTCAAAGTTGTCGCTCGTTTGGCGCAATCCATGAGACTCGGTAAATACGGTCAGCAAAGATGAACGGCCGGAGCACATTGCGTTACTTAATAAACTTAAAAAAGAATAATTAACTGAAAATTTTTGATCAAGAGAGGAGGTAACTGAAGTTGAAGGAGAATTTAAGTGGCTATTAATTTAGGAAGAAGGAAAGGACATCACTGCCAAGGACCACCATCAACAAATACCATAATTAATACACAATATTCATGCATAATTACTTTACTCTGTGCAACTATTTATTTAACTACCACAAGCAATGCACAATTTGTGCTGGCAAGTTTGATTGGATCCTGTCCGGTCTTTCTCCCAAAAAAACAATTGTGCTGGTTAATATCCACGTAAGAACGTATCTCTTCTTTTGGTGATATATTTTTCTACTAGATGTTTTTATAAGTCTTTGTTTGTACTTCATTACAACTTGGAATATGGAGGTAGTATGATGTTTCACATATATGTATGAAGGCTATGAACTTTACGTCACTATATGCTTCCCTAAAAGAGCATGTTGAGTGAGGTGGAATTCTTATCCAAGCGGCTTCACTCTTGGAGGAAGTTGGCACCCTCTATCTTAAACCATTAAGTACTTTTTATGGGTCTAAGCACAGAGATGGCAATGCTTTGGACCTGCTTGATATTTAGCAGGAACAATGCACATGACAAAAAAGTGTTCATTTGGGATGGTAAATGCGTTCCCGATCTCAATTGTTACATTTTCACCTCTCCATCACTCACAAAGAACTAAGACAAGGTCTCTCTCCATATATAAATATATAAAAAAACTTTGGTTGAGTTGCTGTATTATTTATTTATTTATTTGATTAAAACCTCATGCCCAAACCTCATCCTACACTTAGTGTAATTTTTGGACTTTAAAATTTAAGTTGATTGATATTTGATTTCACACAACACTAACTTAGGATCTGGTTTGGAATAGCTGTTAGAAAAAGTCAAAACAACTATTTTTCCTCAGCTATCTCTTAAGAATCAGCATCAAATAGCTATCTTAAATGGGTCTAAAGCGTCTCGAAGCTCTGAGGCTATAGTAATTGTAACATTATTTGGGAAATATATATGAAACAATTCTCCAATCATAATCTTTAGGCAAGCCCAATAGGCATCTCGAAGCACTTAATCCCATAATTTTTTTTTTTTTTGTTTGGGATGATTTGTGGGACGCGGATCTCATTATGGGCATCAAAAAAACAAACGAGACCCATTCACGAGGCCTGCCATGTAGTTGTGCGGATGGGGTTCCCTGGATGGGATAAAAAAAGGGTGGGCCATAAGGTCAAACAGAAGTCAACCAGTTTTTTGTCCATCTTGGCAAAGGACAGCGAGGGTATTATGACTTACAGGAGGGGGAGGGTGGGGCAGCCCCCAATAAATTCCCCTCCCACTTGGGTCATAGAATGCGTGCCATTACCAGCAAAGTCAACAGGACGAAGTCCTCCCTCTGTGGCTACTGTGCTCTTGCTTTTATTTTATTTATTTTTTATCTTTCTTCTTTCCATCCTTGGGCTCGTTGGACCTTTATTTATTTTTGGTTAACCCTTACAATCGGCTCGATTGCTTATCGTGTTGCCCGAAAATCTCCCCTTTATTTTTAAACGCTTTGTCGATCGAAAAGGGATCAGACTCTTCTTTGAAAGTAAGATGGATTCTTGAATTCCCACATGTTTTTTTTTTCTTTCTTTTTTCTCTCGGGTTTTGTTTGATTTGATTTTGGTGATCGGATTTTGGATTTTGGGGCGCAGGGAGTCGATTTCTGTGAGAAAGTTGTGATTTTGCGGCGTGCTTCGCGGTCAAAATCGCATTTTGGGATCGGAAGAAGGAATAGATGTTGAGACTTTAGCGGAGGGGCAGAGGAAGTAGGGTTTTTATGGATAAGTTATGCTGCTTCAGGGGCACCTGCACTCAGGTGAGAGAAGTTTGGATTTATTTCCGTTTTTGTTGATTTGCCCTCTTTTTTATGCTTATTTTGATTGAGCTTTTTGATTTCTGCTGTCTGTTTCGCTGCTCTTCTTGGTGATTGGACTGGGGAAACCCATGCTTCGACCCATGTATGGTGCTTCCGTTCCGTTTGGTGTTGATTTGGCGGTGTTAGATTGATAAGAAATTCTGTTTTTTTGTTTGTACTGACTATTTTGTTGATTGGTGGGAGGGAAATATTAGACGATATGATAATATATAAATTTTAAACATAAAGTGTTGCTGAAGTCGGCTATTTTAGGGTTGCCAAACACTTGATCTTAATTAATATTTCCCCTTTGATTTTAGCCTGGTATTTTAGTTTTGTTGGGTTATCTATTCTGTTTCCAAGTATCATTCTTTTTTAAGTATATAGAAAATTTGCATATGCTCAGTGAATTAGATCAGGCTTATTTGGTTACATTAGCTCCAAGTGTTCCCTTTTGTTATATGGAAGACAGTATACATTTTTTTTTCCAACTTTAATTTGTGGATATGGTAAGATTAAAGGCCAGACATTCTTCAGTTAATTAGACAGAGGATATTTACTAAGGTGTATTTTGAGAAACTCATGGGTTGCTGCCTTAACTGAATAGCAAGGAATGAATTTGTTTCGTGCCACTACAAACTTTTTGAAACCAGGAAGAAGGATAAAACTTTGGATAAAAAGAAACAAAGACAAGAAAAAACCCAACATCAACAAAACTATGAGAACATAATTCATTGGTATGGTTGCCTCTATGTGGCCAGACAAGCTGTTAATTCAAAGGAATATTAATGAGACCTCCTGCTTAAATCGATAAGAAAACTCGAATAAAGATATAAAATTATTCATGTTAGAAGTTTTGCTCAACTATGGATGGACATAAAGACCAACCAACTGAAAACTATAAAATGAAAGTTTTGGAGCTCAAAGCTATCTTCTGAATTTAAAACACACATGAGATTCATAGATGAGTTGTGCTTCAGAAAATAATGCAGAATTTGTGCTAAAATTGCAGCCTTAGTCACATTGATTGATGCTTTTGCATCTAATTATGCCTCTAAAAGGTCAGTTGACTTTTTACCAAAAAGTTAGAGACATTTAAACACATTAAATAAAGCCTATCCTGATTGCTAACTTGCTAACTTGTTTGCCTTAGTTTGATTAAGACTTTTCCTTGAGTTTATGACTATTTTAGAAATCCAAGAATAGATCAAGCATGTGATACTTTGATGATTTTGCAACTTGTGCACTTGAAGAAACACTAACCATTGACTCCATTAAAATCATTAGATAAAGCTTTGAACAATATATTGAATAACCTTATTACAGTTACATATGTCTTTCATTGGGACATTAACCTTTTGCTGATTCTGATCCACAAAATTTCCCCGATTCTTTCCATTATGTAAAACAATTTCTCATTGTAGATGGATGATGAGGATCCCATTTCCCGTGCTATAAGTCCTTTTGAGACTCTTCAAATCATGAAAATCTCATCTTATTGTATATAATTTGATTATAATATCCAAACAAGGCTAGAAGAAAATTGGAATTTTACCTGGGAGATTCTTGAGAATTCAAATGGTTGCTGACTGCTTGCCTCTGATAATGGCTTCTTTTTTTCCTTTATCCTGGATTGCTAATCTTATGATTTGGTGTCTTGTTTTAGGCATTGATGAAGCATATCCTTGATACCTCTGCAAATCCAAGAATTATTAGTGTCTTACAGTTGCACAAATTAGAAAGGCTAATTGTTTTGTCATTCTATTTCTCTTATTGATTCCTACACAATGGGCCTTGTTAATGACCATATGGACAATGAACCTGCTATTTGGTTTGAAATAGTGAAAAACATAAAGCTAAAAATCAAATAGGAAAATTATTAAACAAGCACTGCCTAAGGGTAGAGTTCTATAATTTGATTATTAGTTCATAAGAAAACAAAACTTTCTTTGTTTTGCCTTCATATGTAGCCAATAAAATAGCTACTAAACCAACCATGCTACTTGCAAAGAAATCCCCCTAGATAATTCCGATTAGACTTTTAATTCTACATAACTATTTCTAATACTATTAGGTATGGTACTTCTAATCTGTTTCAAATCTTACAAGAATAGTTAAGAAAATCCTTCGATACAACACATTAATTAAAATCATATATTAAATACTTCGCCAAATCTATCACTATTCTTGGCCCACTGTCATGATGATTAAACTGAAATCTGTTTACAGAAGCTTGGGAGGACTTTGGCTACTTCATATACACAAATACTGATGAATGATGTCTAATTTTTCAACTACTAAATATTCTGTTAATTTTGGTTTTCAGATAATCATTTGGATACTGAGCACCAGCTCTTTTAGTTGTAGGATTTAGATCCTGATGTAGCCAATTAAACAGCTTGAAGCTTATGTTCTTGCATTTGTTAATCAGAATTGGAACTAGAATTATCATTACTTTTTCTCTTGGTATATATTTTGTAGATTTTAAAGTAATGATTGCTGTTTTGCTTACTCATTTGCAGATTCTTTGAACTCTTACTGCAGAATCCCTTTGTTATAGTTGTAATCAGAACCAGATCCTAGTCAGCTTTTGGTTTTACATTGGCTGATTTGTGTAATTTAAGTCGTCGAATTTGATGCTTTGTTACAAGGTTTTATATCTCGTGGGATAGGCTGTCTCAAATTTTTCATGCAATGCACTGCCGTCCTACTTTGTACCAAGACTTGGGACGGGGGATGTTATAGAGATATTGGGATGATGGCAAGATGGTTCCATTTCAATACTTGGAACTGTAACCCATGCCTGCATCTCTCAGCACATACCATTAGGATTTCAAATTATACATGTGAAGTAAAGGTAGCATATTTATCTCTCCGAGGATGGGGCCTGAAATTAGATTTTGCTATATAGGTTGCAGGTCAATCTTCAGGTGATACTGGTAAAGGGAAAAGCTATCAAGGCCACATAAAAATTACATTTGGATTTAGCCTTGTAAAGGGGAAGGCAAATCATCCAATGGAGGATTATCATGTTGCCAAGTTTGTCCACATGAGAGGGCAGGAGCTTGGGCTGTTTGCTATATTTGATGGTCATTTGGGAGATAGTGTGCCTGCCTATTTGCAGAAACATCTGTTTTCTAATATTCTTAGAGAGGTGAGTTGCTATTAAAATTCATTATCTTTTAATACTTAGTTTTTGGTTCTGCAATATAATTTTATAAAAGCCCTGAAATTGTGAAAAATGGAAACTTCAGTGTGGAGTAGAATTTTCAAAATTCTCATATCTTTCCTTATTAACTTATGTTTTTCATTTTTGAACTTTCTTTTGTTAACAAGCGGATACCTCATACAAACCTTAATCTCAAACTTCAGTATTTTTTAATTCTGGGAAAATTTGAAATATAAAAAATCCAAATGCAGCCTCTGTTTATCAGAGATGGTTCAAGGGAATAAATAAAATTTCTGGCATACAAAAGGAATAGCCTGATTTCTCTTTTCCATATCTCAGGAAGAATTTTGGTCTCACCCAGATAGAGCCATGTCAAAAGCCTATGAAAAGACTGACAAGGCAATTCTTTCACACAGTCCTGATCTGGGTCGAGGGGGTTCCACTGCTGTTACTGCAATTCTTGTAAATGGTAGGACGTTATGGGTAGCCAATGTTGGCGATTCACGAGCAGTTCTTGCAAAAGGTGGAAAGGTGACACAATTGACTGTTGATCATGAACCAAGCAATGAGCGTGGGAGTATTGAGACAAGAGGTGGCTTTGTTTCAAACATGCCAGGTTTGCTTCAGTAGCCTTTATTTAAATCAATTTCTGTTTATATCTGTGTACTTATATAGTGTTACATATCCATGCCTGTCTATAAAATGCCATCCTTTATTATTTTCAACTTGTAATCTGCTTCTGGTTGTCAATACTGATAAGCATCTTCATTTAATAATTTTCAAGGGAAACATCAATTCAACTTCCAAAGAAGCACTGGACAGAATCTTGTAAATCTGTTAGCAGCAATAACTTAACAGACGAAATTTCACTTTAGACTATAATCGTCCACTCTTTTCTCAGGCTAGGCAACATTGACAAACCGCCATCAATAAATCAAAATTAATATGTCTTATAGGAGATTGACTGATACTAGAGTTGTTCCTATATAACCCCTAATAACATAAACCTGCAAGATCAATTGAAATATTCTTGACCCTATATCTAATTAATATGAGAGGAGGAATGAAACAAAATGAAACCTTCAATGGCATTGATGCTTGGCATCTTTGTAATTAACACCTCTCGCTCTGGATTTACATTTGAATTTACATTGTAGGGATGGCAATTTTGGACATGACCCATAAACACGATTCAAAGTTAACATTTTCGGGTTGAGCATAAACGACTTTGAATCCAAAATTGGGTTGATCCATCAGACATGATTGCTAAACAAGTCAGATCTTGGGTTGATTAATTGATCCAAAATTGACCTGCAATCGATCCAAGTATTAAACGGGACGATTCGTGTATCTCAACCTGCCAACCCGAATACGAGCTGCCAAACCTATTTATCCAAGTTAATGCATCATTTAATTAATTATTATTTTTCATCATATTAGGATCCAACGATTGGATGGAAAGGGCTGAGGATAATTAAAATTATGCTCCATGGATATATCATCACAATTTATAACTTAAAACCTTAACCATCAAAATTAAAAATGTAATAGGTATTGCATGTATAACACATGTATTAAATAGGTTACACAAGTTATACGGGTCACATGGGCCATGCATTCATATCAATCCAAACACAACCTGATTATGTCATGTAACCTGTGTAATACATAGATCAAGTTTGGGTTTAGATTTCTGAGCCAATTAATAAATGGGTTAAGTTTGAATTGACCCATTTGTTGTTATACTTTGAAGTTGACTTAGCCCGTTGATGATCCATTGACACAATTTGCCACTCCTATTCATGTGTTGGTTTTCAAGAAATTATTGTTTTTAGATGAAGAACTTTACTTTTAACAGGTGAATTCTCATTAGGCATCATGTCATTAGATATTTTGTTGAATATCCATGTATTAAACACTTAAGATCTCTCTTTGGGCCTAGGATCAATCATAATTGTGCATTTTGTTTTGTTGCCCAAAAGATGATTATTGCTCATTTGTGACCATTCAACACATTCTCCTCAGGTTATGTGGTAATGATAATCATATTCATTTTCTTTTTAAGAAGACTAAATAAAAAAGATACAGTAGCCCACCGTCCAGGACATAATTGGTTGCTATTGTCTTTATGAGCTTCTTGAGATTGTACCCTTGCTATACCAACCATCACCATTAAATGTGGCTAGCTTGTTGAGTACTTTAAGATGTGTCGGTCAAAATCACCTACAGGCAATGTGAATTACATCATATTAACTAATCAATTTACTCTAAATGCTTAAGCTAATAGAGAAAGGGTTTACTATGTATATCGAGCTTAATACACCCCCACATGTGCAACCTGGACCGAGCTTTTGCAGAGACCACTTTGATTGCAATCTCAAGATAACAAATACAATGAGCAGAACAAGTGAAGATACGGACCAAATTAATTAAATAAATAATTGGCATGGTGGGGATTTGAATTCATGACTTCTAGCAAAACTTGAGCTTTGATACCATGTTAGATAATTAACTTGCAGACCAAAAGCTTAAGCGGATGGGGAAAGGATCAACAGTATATATCAAACTTAACACATTTTTCCCCGCTTGAGATATGGGTTATGCAAGACTTAGTGCAATATGCACCTTAAAAGTGAGGCTTATGTGGTCCAAGCTACATGTAGACACAGCTTTCACTAACCCACTCATGTAATATTATCTTTTATAAAGTCGATGTACCAGCATGTTATATATTATCTTTTATAAAGTAGATGGGAGAAGATATCTTATGTTATCTTCTTTTATTTATTTCTTATTTAGTAGGTGTCATTGTTGGGCTCAAATAGAAAGTAAAGGGAACTATCAAGTCTGTTTGAAGGGTATTATAGTGGTCTGGAAATAAATCATTGATTTTTTTTTCTCATATAGCACAAATGTTAAAGAAAGCTAGGCCTAGCTTGTTTTTCTAATCCAATCCTTTTCTTTTCTTTTAGTTTTCGTGTCTTCCTTGCTGTAATTCTTTTCCTTCTCTAAAAGGAAATCATTTTATTCAATTTTCATTATCAAGCATTTCATATTTAAGCAGCAATTACTCTCATCTACATATAAATGATTTCCATGCGGTGTACGTTGGATTCGACTTATGGGCCAATTAGAATCCTGTAAGTGAAATTGCAGAATGGCTCAAGCTACAATGTTATTGAGTTGCATATAATTGAATTACATTGTAACTAAACCAATATTATTTGGAAGGTTGCACCTATAACACCCTATTTAGTAAAGCTATTTGTATTATCAAAAACTCTATTATAAATTATTCTTAATTTATAAATAGTTATAATAATATTATAAAATAATATTATATTCTTATACCATGATTATTAAAATATAATAATGATAATAAAATATTATTATTAAACTATTTTATTATTAGTTAGTAATTATATTAATATATATTAGAAAGTATAACATCATTATTCTAATAATATAACATTATAACATTATGGTATATTATTATAGTGGTATTATAAAATTATAACATAATATCATATTTTATTACTATATTATATAATATCATTGTATAATATAATAATATTATTATCTTATTTTGCACAATATAATTATAATAGTTATATAATATTTTTAGACAACATTTTATTATATTATATTAAGATATTATTATTATATTATTATAATCATATTATAATGTTGTTATGTTATAATATTAAATGTGACTTTTTTTTTTTTGAAACTGAGTCAACTCCTTGCAAGCCAACCTGTGGCCAATTTGATTGCAAGTCAATTTGCGTATTTTATATCCCATTTATGGTCCAAGTATAACTTGATTTACAATATGTAGTTAAATTACAGCACTCCTAACAAATGAAATGAGCTGCACTACAACTCAACATGTAGTTCAACTTTAATTATAGGCTCCAAACAGCCTCTTAAATTCCTTACCTTGTTAAAATGAATGGTAAGCTAAGATTAATTTACTAGAAATCTTTATATAGGTTTTTTTTTGGAGAGTAAATTAAAAGTCAAGAATTAAATCTTGTGAAATAAGGTGTCTTGTTTTCTTGATGGAATGAGATGCTCTATTGCCTTGACACATCCCATTGGCCATCCTAGCAAGAGTGTCTTAGTAGGTACTCTCTATCTCTTTCGCTTTCTTCTTTCCTTTATTTATTTATTTTGTTTTTATTTTCTTTCTTCTTTCTCTGCCTTTCTTTTTTCCTTCTTCATTTCTCTTTTCCTTCTTTCCTTCTTTCCTTTCTCTTCTCCCTTCCTTTCTCTTTCTCCTTTTTTATTCATTTTATTTATTTCCTTTATTTCTCTTCTTCTCCCTTTCTTTCTTTCTTTCTTTCTTTCTTTTTCATCTTTTTTCCTCTTTTTCTTTTTCCTTTCCCTTTCCTTCATTCCTTCCTTTCTTTCCTTTCTCTTTCTTTTTCTTTCCCTTAGTGGATGGATTTCAAAGTTTCACCACTATTCTAGTCTTGTTTCTTTGTAAGAATGGGATGGAATATTTGGGAAACTCTCTCATCCCACTAGGATTTAAAACCTTGTTAAAAGTATAGTTCAAAAGATCCTCACTCGCTGTTTTACTGAATGAAAATGACAAACGATATTGAGTTTCATGATGTGTTTGTCATTTTTGATGGAACATGGACACGGGTTGGATTGTGACATATTTCTAGCTCACACATGTGCATGCACACATGCAAAAAAGGGAAAAAGATTAAGGTAAGAAGCTTTTGCACCATTCTACATAGGTGAGCAAGGACATAAAATTTGTCACAAAGAAGCTAACTTTGCTAGCTTTGGGTGAGAGATGTTTAAACCCATAATCTGAATGAATGCCTGATGGACTTCTTATAAAACAAAATGATATATTTGCCTTAACATGTTTTGGAGTTAATATGCACTTATTGGAATTCACTTGATCAAATGGATTCAAAGACTTTAATTTGCTGTGTGAAAAGTATAATGTCAAGTACTTTGCCAACCTGCAGTGGTGCAACCTGTACTGCTAGAGGGGAGAAGAAACTAGAAGAAAAATCATTCACTAGTACACTTGACAGGAATATGTCCTAAACAACATTCTGCAAACATGACCAACTTCACAGTGCAACAAATTCGATGAAGAAAATTATTACATTAAAAAACAAAATTTTGCAAGCAAATAAATAGAAGGGAGGGGGGAAATAGTAGAGAGAGAGGAGGTAAATAAAGTTGGTTTCTATACAAGGCTTATCAACTTTACGTCCAGCCCTAGTCCTCTAGCTTAGAGAATTTTGTGCAGCACTGGAGGAATCAATAGCAGATTGGGAAGTAAGATGTAATGATCTAACATGACTTTTATGCAGAGAAAGCTGATGAACATGCAAGTCATCCAAACAAATTGAATGAACACTTAGATGTGGAGTGATAGTCTGATAGATAGATTCATGCTTTAAAATAGTAATAAAGACCCATTTTTAATGTGAAATTGGGAGGTAGAGGGTAGTGTAACTACTATGGAAGAAGGATATTATGTGTACAAGGGTCTTGAAATACCTAAGACAACAAATATCACTTTTGCCTCTGAAATCCATTTGGTTTGTCAAAGATACTTGATGAGTTAGGTAAGATGGTTTGGGAATGCAACAATGGAGTTTGTGGAAGGCTACCTTACAAGCGTCAAAGTAGTGTGGGGTTTCAAATTATGAGCCTGCTGTTTCATTCAGTTTTGATAGGTGTCCGTGAGATGGCTCCAATGTTCTTGATGAATTCACCATCAATAGACACATAGTGAGCAAAGCCTGAAGGGGTCTACTTTAGAATGATCTCACAAAAACTAGAATTTAGACAAGGAAAATGCCACTTGAGTGGCTCAAACTCAGGATGCAGGCTCATTAGAAACTGATAAAGCTGATGGTGATCCTTGAAGCATTGATTGTCAGCCTGACAGGAAGCATGAAGAGATGAATCTTGCTTTAATAGCCATGTATCATTGTGTTTCTGAACATGAGACTGTCTTTTGGAATGGAAGCCTAAGCTATTTAAATTTGACAAAAATGGATGCATCAATAGCTTGACATTAGTCATGTTTGGGCCCTAACAAGAAGTGATTTGAAGACATTCTCTGGTTTAATGGATTTTCTGTTTTGTATGAACTAAGGGAAAAGTAGGATCCAGGATTTTAACACCGAATTGATAAATAATGCTTCTTGTTGATGCTTAAGCATGGAAAACAAGCCTTGTCAAATGCCACTACTGCATATTGGGGGTACTTTTTACAGTTTTACTTTTTTTTGTGTGGAAAAAGAAGATCGATGAACCTGTCAAGCTTAAAGTTTCTGTTTTTTTGGCTTTTGAACTTGAGATGAGTGGTGATGATTCAGCGCACTTTAGCAGTTGGCTTTGGAATCAATTTTTTATCATGAATCTCAGCTAGTCTAGATTCGCTTGCTTATAGCAAATATTTTGCATATTAGTAATTAGGTACGTGAAAAAATTACTATGGAAAGAAACCATAAACTTTGTCTAGAGAACACCTGTCAAACTCTTGCAAGCATAGTATTGCAGGAAAGTGCGTTAGAGTTATTGTATTGTGGAACGGGAAGAGGATGTGTTACTGTGTGTATAATTGGTAAAAAGCCAGCTTGATATACTCTCCAGAGAACCTAGGGCATGTAAAGTGACTGAAATTCACTCCTTTTTTCCTATGTCATACATCTGACACCTCCTTTGCCCACTCCCTTTTTCTATATCCTGCATCTGATGCCCTCCTTTGCCCAAGTTTACCTGACATTATTGTCTTGAATAGCTTTGCCAACCGATTTCTAGCATATGCCTGTTATCTTTTCTTGATGATATCTTGCGTTCCAGGTTGTGCCACCAGACACCTCTAGATTTTTGCGATACTAGTTTATCGACAACAAAGGCTCTTTGAATTTTTTTTAACAATATACTATAGCTTAGTATACTTTTCTTTTCTTTTCTTGAGAGAATGGAAATATATCTAATAAATTTTCAGAACTCCTGGTACTCTTCAGAATCATTTTCAGTACCTTGTTCTTTTCAGATTTGCTTCCGTGGTCTAAAAGGCTTGAGGAGAAGCATTCTTTCAAATTTTAGGATACATCTAACAGTCTTAGAATTTCTAAACCCCAGCTAAAAGGAAGACTTTTCTCTATACCATTAGGCTTATCATTTTTCCAAAATTTCGTTTTCATCTCAAAGTAGCATTCAAACTTATATGATTTGTAAGGTTGTTCAGTAATGTTTCCAAAACCGAACTGCACTAGTAGGCTAATCATGCACTTAAGAATTCTTCATCATGCCCAGTAGCCTTGTGTTGTAAGTTTCACTCTATAAGGCACCACATAATATTGAGTGTGGCCAACATACACTCATGCAAAAGCCACCTTCCCTCGGCCAGAGCGCTCCCACATTACATCCCATATTTCATCATCTCTATCAAGTGGTGAACAAAACCTTGTCATAATTTCTTAATTTGTTGTGCCTTCACTGGAGCCAAGTCAGATCATTCTTTTTAATCCTACTGAACTGATGGATTTTGTTTCCCCTGATGTGCCAGCAATCTTTGTTCCCTAGCCTGTCTAATATGCATTGTTGAAGTGTACGTGAAATGAACTGATGGATTAGTTCCTTGAACATAAAATACTGTTTCCTTGATCCTCAAAATCTTTCTTTGAACTGGAGGATTAGTTCCTTGAACATAAAATACTGTTTCCTTGATCCTCAAAATCATTCATTCATTCTTTTTTCTTTCCTTTCTTTTTTATAAAAATATATGCTTTAATCTCAAAAAAATAGTCTCCTCTATCATGTTGCACCTCATCTATTCATGCTTGTGGTCTTACATCTAGGCTTCTTGCTAGGCTAATCAAACCTATACTTAAGTTATGTCATCAAACCTAATATCCTAGGTGCGAGACCGGTTCCTCAAATGTAGTTGCCACTTTCCATAATGTTACTCTACTTTCTCATTTAATCCCTAGCTTCTTATGAGTAGGTCTGAATCCTTCATTAAATTTTTATCACCCCTTGCATCTACTTCATTCCTTGACACTCCAATCAGCAAGATATCCTAATGGATGCCAGGATAGGTTACATCCAGAGTGTTGGAATAAGATCATCCTACCATCATTCTGGCGTCTCAATTGGCATGTCCTAAGACATCTCTCATCTCAACTGTCAAGACGGGGTGAGATGACGGTTTGTCCTGTTCGATGAAAAAACCAGAATGACATTGTCCCACAGAATTTAAAGCCTTACTCCTATTTGAGTGGAGATTTCTTGATTTATCAACAGCACACTAACGGTACTTAAATGTTATAGCTTCCTTGTCGTTGATCTTATACCATACTGAACTTCTTCTCTGTGGTGCTCCCTCCCTAGCAGAATATCCCTACATGAGGTTGTAATCTTGCCACCATTCATCACTGATCATTTATCACCTCCACCTTTTGGATGGTTCTATGAAATTTAACTTCTCTGCATGGATATTCTAGATTTTGAATATGAGGCTCTTGAACGTCCGTTCCATTTAACCAAAGCATTCTCTAATGCAATTTTCACACCACCTAGTCATCGAGACTCTGACTTAAACCATGCCCATGAAACTTGTATTTGTTTAGTTTATGTTTGTGAACTTTTTTCTCTCAGGTATCGTAAATGACCTGGCAGCTTGTTTTCCCTTATAAATGCAGCAAACATCCAATGAGCTAAAGTAGGATTTTGCCCTGAATAGCTTGCAGCTTTAAAAACTTATTATGTTTTCTTAGCATTTATACACCATCATGTCAACTTCATGGGTGTCCACTTGCTTTTACAATAGAGCCCCTTCTTCTGATTCATGGATGTTTTTGAGTTCTTCTTGACTGCAATTCAGTTTCATATGCACTGATCTAGCAGTAACATCATTATGCCACAACACTTAGCAGTTTACACAGACTGCAGTATGCAGTCTTCTTTGTAAGAACAGTAGTAGCCAATTTCTTTACATTGCATGCAATGCTTAAAAGTAGAGATTGCTAAATGATGACATGGAATCTATTATTGCACCATGATCCCACTCCTACCCTTAAAACATGAACCGCAAAAGTTCATTGTTTCTTCCTTTGAATCTTGTTCTGCTCTTGGTTTTGAAGATACATTGGTACTATATGCTCTCTGCAAGTACTGTATGCTCTCTGCAATTCTATATGTGCACTGAATACAAAATTACTTCAGAAATACTTGTGGATGGGTCTTCATAAAGCACTAGTAGGATGCGATACAGATCTACTGCTTTTCTGTGCTTCTGTACTGTTTCATGGAGTGACTCCAAGCTTGCATGCATCAGGAAGGGCATTTGAAGTTTCACCTTCTTATGTTTGAGTGGTTAGGATTTGGTCTACCACTGCAACTTTAGGATAGATGCTGCCATGTAGCTTTGAAAACCGATAGATTCAAGATTGCTAGAAATAGGTTTTTATCTATGTGCCTGGTTGCGCAGGTCTTCTTATGACTGTTGAAAAGTGTCAGTCTAGATTATGTCACGTGAGAAAAGATACTTTGTATCAGATGATATACCAGAAGAAACATCATGACACTTTGTTCTGATGATTGCTTTGCTAAGCTCCATGCATCTTTATTCATGGTCATCCATTAGCAAATGTAGCACTTCTCCTTTTTGAAAGTCCTATTTGCTTTATTAAAATCAATGTTATCTTTACCATACAAACATAAGCGTTGTCTTATTGACACAATCATGGACATTCTGCCCTTTAGCTTGATGACGTTACTAGACAGAACTTGCGTTACTCTTCTTTTTTTTTTTTTCTTTTGTGGGGGGTTTGAGAAGTAACAGATAGTGTTTCAGATTTTATTCTGTGACATATCTTTTAGCTTTATGGACATTGGAATCACCTGTATTGGGGATGCATGTGAATTTTAACCTGTTGATAGTAAATAGTTGTCTCTGGCATGTGATGTTTGAATAAACTCATTGGGCGAACTGAAACCATCTGGAAGGTATAGTTTCTGAAGAAGTGCTCCAGCAAATCGTATTCTTATATATCTGAACGGCAGATTCAATCATATAAGGGCAGGTGTCAATCTATAAACTACTCCTGTAAGTTGGTGCTTTAGATTGCGGCATATTGTGGGTATTGACCAATCTGTTGGTCAAGGGGAGGTAGGTTTTTGCATATTTAAACAAGTCTCCAAACTCTTTGGTTTCTATCATGTGGAATGGAATTGGAAAGACGTTTTACAAATTGGCCTATTGCCTTCGTGGTTATACATGCACTGTTCTATTATCCTTTTAATATTTAGTCTCTAGTCCAGATTTAAACTAGCTTTTTTAAAAAAAAAAAAAAAAAAACTTTATGCCGCTTGGCTTCTTTAGGGAAAGCATAATGTTTCATTCCTTAATTCAGGTTGTTGAATCTTTATAAAAGAGAGCTTTGTTGATGTAATAAAACACTTATTTCATAAAAACATGGCTCATCTCTTTTCCTCCTCGAAGTGTTCAGGCAAAATATCACTTAAATGTGTATCATTTGCTTCTCATCTTTGTTCCCATTTCACAAAGATTCATGTTGGTATCCATACATGGCTGATATTTATCTCTTTATCAGGAGATGTCCCTAGAGTTAATGGCCAATTAGCTGTTTCCCGTGCCTTTGGGGACAAGAGCCTTAAGTCACACCTGCGGTCAGATCCTGACATATCCTCTGAAGATGTGACTGCTGATACTGAATTACTTATCCTTGCAAGCGATGGCCTCTGGAAGGTTTGCTTTGGACAGCCTCAGGCCTTCTCTTGTTACTCATTTTGTCGATATAAACCTTATTTCTTTTGTAAATTTAATTCTGTTTAGGTCATGAAAAATGAAGAGGCTGTTGGTATTGCTCAGAAGGCCAAAGACCCGCAAGCAGCGGCAAGGCAATTGACCACCGAAGCAGTGAATCGAGACAGCAAGGATGATATTTCATGCATTGTTGTTCAGTTCAAAGCATAGAAAACAATTGATTCTTTCAGGAGATGGTCTCTCTGAGATCTCCATTGTTCGAGGGAAGCCATCTATGGATGGCTATTAACAGCATAAAGTTGAGCTGGTTATGTCCAACGAAGTCAGCAGTTGAATACCAAACGCTGGAATACAAAAATTAGTTCTCGCACCCTTCTTGCTTCTCTTGTAAATGCTTCCATCCTTTATTGTTAGTTGAGTGTGATATTGTTTGATTTCTTTCATGGATTAATTAATTAAAATGTCCCTTGCCTTCAACTATGTGGTGACAAGTAAGGCTTCTGGGACAGGAGGATATATTAAGTATAATTATTGGTGTTATTGGTTGCCTTGTTTTCCTTCCTTTATTTACTTTAAGTTACAATGAAAGCCAGATTGTATTGTTGGAATGGAATTGTTTATTTTGTTGATGATCTATGCATGATGAAGCTAATATCAGTTTCATTATTTCCTATGTGGCATCATAGAAAAATCCTGTTTTGGCTCTGTTTTGATGTTGATCCCTGGCACTAGTCTTCAGTTCAATTTTACTCAAGATCATTATTTTCTCTTTTTCAAAAAAAAAAAATACTGAAACTGTGGCTGGGAGATATCATGAGCAGATTGATGTCCAGTGGGGAATACAGAGAGGGAGATTGTAGATGGAGATTGATGCCTTGGCCAAGTGGTGGCATGGCAAGCCAACAACAGCTCCAAAATGAAAGGTTAGGAGGCATGCACGCGTATTTTGAACGGATGAAGCATAAAATTTATTTATATGCACTCGTTCAGGGCAAGTTCAGATATTTTATATCTATATTTATTTTAAAAATTTATAGGTATTGTTAAAATTTGGTCCGCATCTCTAATTGTTAAGAGCTGTACAATTGTTCTGTCTGAAATATTCATTTTGATAATATTCATTGTTGATTCATATCTGATATGTCTTCGATACTCATAATATTTAACTCGTTGTTATTAAAAAACAACTAAATAACACAATAAAATAACATCTCATCTATTATTTTTCATTATAACAGCTTTAATGACCATAATGAGAGGTTGAAACAATTGTTATTTTATTTTTATATTTATTTTATTTTATTTTTTGATGGAAAGATGAAAAAGTTGGAATCTTTTTCATCAATATGTTATAATATAATAGATGTGTACAAGAGAAGATTGATATGAGTCTTGCTAGAAAAGCCTGAAAGATAAATTCTTGAATTAAAGATTTTTTTTTTTCAAACCAGAGTTTAGTATGTATTTAATTAGATTGCATAGATATTTACCAAATTTTTGCTAAACTGAAGTATAATATACTTATTTTTAATAAATTATATGACTTAGAATAAAAATATTTCATTTTCTCAGAATTGATATTTTAGTGTGAAAAAATTGGATAAATTGATGCTGAACTTTGAAGCTAAGCTTTTTGAACTTGAACTTTATGATGGCTGGCAAGAAAAAAAAAAAAAAAAAAAATGGTGCTATCCCTGCCATCAAGGAATACTTTAGTTGTTCTGGATTCCCTAAGTTTAGTTGTTTTAGGGAATAGATAGCCCAAAAGCTATCTTTGGATAAATATACATTAGAGGAATAGCTGAGGGAATAAGCATCTTTTTAAAATTACAAGTCTGCCATCAAGGGATAACTTTAGTTGTTCCTGAATTCCCTAGGGAATAAGTTCCGAGAATAACCCATGGTTAAACATGGGTTATCCCCTGGTTAAATATTTTTAGATCTATCCCCTCTAGCTATAGCGTTTGGGAATAAGAGAGGATATCCCCTTATCCCCATATCAAACACTGCCTGAGTGAATTTACGATGGCTGATGAATAAAATAATAGTGCATGCTTGGAGTTGCAGATCATTATTATTATTTTTTTTCACATCACTTGTCCATGTAATGCTTATATTGTCCCTCCTCTTTTTCCCTTCTTAAAAAAAAAAAATACTTATCTTATTATATTTATAAAAAAAAACAGATTCACGTAGCGGATCCCATATAGTTGGAAAAAAAAAAAAACCGCTTAGATGAGTTGAGTTGAGTTTACTTATGATGAAAAGTTTATGATTAATTTTTATTTTGAGTAAGCTAGCGATGGTATCACTTAGCAACGGTAACACGCTTTGTGCTTAAATTGTAATATTGTCCAAACCGAAAGCCTCGTGAACTTGCATTACTTTATATTATTATATTATTATTTTTAGCAAATATAAAAATAAAAGTAATAAGGGCAGGCAATAAAGGATAAAAGGAAGGAAGCTTCAAACCGGCCGTCGTCCTTCTTCCCCGGACCCGGAGATCCAACGGTTGTTTGGATACCCACATCAACCAGTAAACGGTCTGATATATAACTACCCAATGAAAAAACACAGAAGCAGAAGCCCCAAATTCCCCTTGGCTATAGGACTCCAGACTCCTCCTCCCTCTCTCTCCGCATCCGATCGCTCGCGTCAGTTTCGAGATCCGATCTCCGGCTCGCCGCCGGGGAGATGGGCCAGTGCCTCAGCTTCACCGCCGTGAGGGACCTATGCTACGATCGCACTTTCTATGCCGCCGGGCTCCGCCCCATCATCACCGTCCTCGGCGACGGCGCCACCGTCCACTGCTGGGCGCCCAAGGCCCCCGACCCCGCCCGCCCGCCGCTCCTCCTCATCCACGGCTTCGGGGCCAACGCCAAGTGGCAGTGGGCCGGCTACCTCCGCCCGCTCCTCCGATCCGGGTTCGACCTCTACGTCCCTGACCTCCTCTTCTTCGGCGGCTCGGCGGCGCCCGGGCCGGACCGGTCGGAGGCGTACCAGGCGCAGTGCCTGGCGGCGGCCATGGAGGTGGCCGGGGTGCGGCGGTTCGGGGTGGTCGGGGTGAGCTACGGGGGGTTCGTGGCGTATCGGATGGCGGCGATGTTCCCGGAGGCGGTGGAGCGGGCGGTGCTCATCTGCGCCGGTGTGTGCCTTGAGGAGCGGGACCTCGCCGCCGGCCTCTTCGTCGTCAACAACCCCGCCGACGCCGCCGGCATCCTCCTGCCCCAGCGGCCGGACAAGCTCCGCGAGCTCATCCGACTCTCCTTCTGCAAGCCGCCACGTGTCATGCCCACTTGTTGCATCCAGGACTATATCCAGGTCAAACACGCGCACACAGTTTCTCCCTCCCGCCATCTAATGGTTTTTTTTTAATAATTATGATAGAAAATAAAAAAATTGAGATAATTATGTTTGTGCTTTCAGATGGCCACTTCAAGAGAATACCTTCCAATAATTATTTCAAGAAATTTGAGCCTCTAAACAAAAGAATTAATAATATTATTTATTATAATGAGCTAAAAAAATTATTATATATTTTTTAACTCAACTCAATTCAGCTAAGCCTTTTTTTTTTCAATTACATGGATGTGCTACATAAAAATTATTATATATTTATAGGATTAAAATTTATATAAAAAATTAATATATAATAAAAAATAAATTATTATTTAAGATTAAAAATTTTTCTTAATAATTAGATTCTAAATCTTATGGATTTAAAAAAATCTTCAAAAGGTCAAGAATCCTATGAAATTCTTTCATTCAGAGGGATTAACGGGGAGAATGTGAGATGAACTTGAGTGGAGACCCTTTTCTATGGTTTTGTATTATTATTTTTTTATTTTTATTTCTTTATGTGGCGCCACATGGGAGGTATTAGTTGTTCATAACTAAGAGGTCGGTTATCAAATCACTCGTTTGAGTTGCATGATGGAACTTGTTTCATTCCCAGAAATCTATTTGTTAGTTTGAACAGCAATATTTAGGTTTCATAGCTATAATGGGAAGCTAGTGAAACTAGTGATAACAATCTTGATATTTTTTTTTTTTTAAAAAAATATTCAAGTAAATATCAATGTCCATGTGGGTGGTTAAATTCGAAAGACTCAACACCTAAGCTTTATGTTGACCAAAGGTTAAATTATATAGGTAGAGGTGGCAATCGGGTCGAATCAGACCATTTAGGATTAGGTCTGAACATTTTGGCTCGAATTATTTGGATTTGAGTCACTTTTGGGATGGAGTCATTAAGCTAAACCCTAACCCTAAAAGGTCGAGTTAGTATCAATCCATTAATTATTTTAGATTGGCCTAGTTTTTATTTTATTTTAAGAATTTAGCACACATTTTTTTTCTACTCTTTTAAGTAATTTATCAATGACTAATTCAATCCTTTTTCCCTCTTTTACATATTTATTATTCTAAATGTTAGAGCAAATAGATACAAAATTGTAGCATGATTTGACATTAGTAGAAATAATAGTTATAAAATTATAAAATATAGCACTAATATAATTAAACAATAGTATATAAAAGTATACTTTTTAACATTAAATAAATATTAATATCAAATTATTAATAAGATTACAGAATAAAATAAGTAAATATTAGAAATGTGCTTGATTTTATATATAAAAAAGAGTAAAGTTATGCTTAGTTCTACTCTTTTATTTTCTTCCCAAGGATGTTTGAAACTATTGATATTGATCATTCAATATTACTCAATTTAAAAAAAATGTACTTCTAATCTTATTATCTATTAAGTTGCATAAGCATCTGTACATCAAAGAATATAAAATATTAAAATATTAATCATGTAGACAATTTATTAATAATTCTTAAAATTTTTGGGTCATTTGGGGTTCGGATCAAAAAAAGTAAAACCCTAATCCTATTTTTTGGATGGATTTGGGTCAAGTTCATGGGTCAGATCAGGTTTCTTCCACCTCTACATATAGGAGATTAAATCATATAAGATAAAGATGTCTAGGTTTCTCCATCCTTTCCTAGCTCAATTCTTTTCTCTCTTCTATTTTTCTTTTACTTCAATTATTTTTTTTTTCTTTTTCTTCTTATTGGTCTTTTTTTTCTTCCTTCCCTTGGTTCCTTTCTTTTTCTTCTCCTTTCTTTCTTTTATTTCTTTTTTTCTTTCTTCTTCTTTCCTTCCTTTCATTTTTTTTCTTTCAATTTTTTTCCTTTTTCTTTCTTCTTCTTTGCTTCCTTTTTTATTTTTGGCATCTTCTTTTGCTCTTTCTTCTTCTTTATTTGTATAGGTTTTGGAGTTCTGCCTCCATTTCGGTCCTCTTATTCCTACAAAAATGAGATAGGATAGCTACAATCATCCTATGGGATTTAAAACCTTCATGCTACTTATGCCAGTTATTACACACTTCTACGCTAGATGTTGCATATACTTATGCTGTTTTGAGTAGGGGTTAGGAACAAAATATTAATTGATCATTTAAATCATGTGGTAGGACTAAATTTTCAGTCAAAAGGACTAAATGTCAAATGGCAGTTAATCAAGGAGCCAGGTTATTGATGCCCTCATTTTGCAACTAAATACAATGAATTATTGACCATTCTGTTCTTCTATTTCATACTTTTCCTGGTAAGGCTATTTAAATATTTTAGTGTTATGCTGGCATGCAAATCTAATTCCATTTTTACTGTATTTTGTATTTTCTTGTTTGATCAATCATTTAGTTAATTCAGTAGTTAAATATATGTGTCATCAAACTCCAAGATTTCTTCCCGTTGATAAAAGTTGTTGAGAATCATGCCATAGGAGCAATTTTCTGTCAAAAGTAAACTCTCACAGTTGAATTTATCTCTAATAATAGGTAATGTGCACAGATTATACGACTGAGAAAACAGAGTTGATCAATGCCCTAATCAAGGATAGAAAACTTTCGGATCTTCCCAAAATAATGCAGGTGATTTTATCTTCTTGTGCCAATGACTTTTAACGTGATGTGAAGGGAAAACTCAATGTTCCCTTTTGTAGCCTCTGCATATGCCTAAGCTGCTTTTATCTATTCTATGTTTGTGCAAAAGTTTTTTGCCCTTGTTGGCTTCACTTTTTTATCAAATATGTTTCTAAAACCATGCCTTTCTCTCTATGCAGCCAACCTTGATAATATGGGGAGAACAAGATAAAATATTTCCATTAGAACTGGGTCACCGGTTACATAGGTATGCTAGGAACGTTGTAGATATATCTTTTTATTTAAAGTAAATTCTTTTTGAACTTATTTATCAATTATTTTTCTAAAAGGTAAGAACTGTTTGAAAATGGCAGGTATTTACAGGAGAACTCTCAACTAGTAGTTATCAAGAATGCCGGCCATGCTGTTAATCTTGAGAAGTCCAAAGAGGTCTGCAAGCATATAAAGGGATTTTTCCTTAATTTTTCTCTCAGCAGTCACAATGATCACAAGGTAAGGTGAATTATTCAAAAAGCTATACTTAAATTAAATAAAGTTAATGTTCAAGTGAAAAATAAAGAAGAAAGATCGAGCCTTTCATTGTGCTTTTATTTTCTCTGCTGCTTTAATCCTGTCATATTTTTGAGTGCTTCAATTTAAGAATTTAGTATGCTAAACTTGATGCCAAAAAAGAACTTCACTTGAAACTATTTAGCACAGTTAACAGAAATAATCTACAAATTGAGTTTCCTAAAATTCTTCTCAGAGATGTTGCTTATTGTGTTTCTTTGGATAAAAATAGAGTTGTGGAACGAGATGGAAAATTATAATTAGATTTGCCGGTTTGAGCACGAGGAGGCTTGCTTCTAAACTTCCACTGCTATTATGGAAAAGACGTTGATAAATCAGGTCAATGTAAGAGAAATTCTTATTTCCATTATTATTTTATTGAGCTATTGAAGTATGTGAAGGTAGCAATAACCCTAAAAGGAAGTTAGTCATTTCAATTATTTATATGAATGAGCAACATATTAAATTTTACTCTTTGCAGAGAAAGAAGTTTGAGAAAATATTTTTGACACCTACACACGTTGATAAATTGTTACCTGTGATTCATAATAATCACTCGCTTTTGATATTTTACATAAAAGTTCTTGTTTACGTAAAGCACTGGATTTTTTCCCTTAAAAAAGAAATATTCCAAATATTGTTGTTCTTGGAACCTTAACCAAGCAGTGCACAGATGAGAGAAATAAGATTGGTGTGTCAAATTGATTTAAGAAACTAAAGGACATGAACATGCAAAGCGTTATGTGATCTCTCTTTATCTATCTGTTCTAGTATGTTGTTTTGGAAGCTTATGTTTGATCTCAAAGTTGAAATCTTAATTTGTGGATTTATATTCTTACACTGAGGTTCTTCATGGGTAATTGTAAATTATCTACAAATGAAACGTGAAAAAGACATTTCATATTTGGAGATCAAATGCATTAGCTGGATAGAATATGCAAGTTTGGATTAAGATATTGAACTCTGAATTGGTGCAATAGAAAGATGGTGTGGTTTCCTGAAGAACAAAAAGACTATTCTTATTATGTGTTTGAATACAAATAAACAACATTCCTTACAATTTTCCGTTTGCTCAATGGATTTCTTTCTTAAACATAGACATTTTTCAGAAATGACAAATCATAAATTTTCTTGGCCTAAACGTTGGAAGTAAGAAAAAGGAGCTTAACGAGAAACTTGGAGTTGTTTATAAGTTCCTTCAAATGGGAGAGCAACAACCTAGAACGTTTGTTGGATCCTACTGAAAATTTCTACCGTGAAGGCCTAAGGTTTCATTTACCCCATGCAGTCAGGAAAACCTACCATCTTAAAGGTAATCAATCACCTGAACGTAAAACAATCAGACATTTCTAGGATACCTGCATTATTTTCTTTCACGTCTGTAAAATGGATTAAACTTTACCATTTTTGCTTGTTTAGAAGTAGTAGAAAGATTTCACATAAAATTGTTGTTTCATCAACTCTTTTATTTCATAATCTCTTAACTCGTCTTAGCTTCCTGTTCAGGCTATATATGAACTTACCAATTCTTATGATGGTTTTTATATACTTCTCAAGATTCAAGAATAAGCTGTCAAAATAATCAGGTTGAAGATTGAACACATTATATTGAACCAATATTAACTGGTTGTTCTTTCATTTTAAGTGACTGTTTGTTTCACCCATTAAGAAAGACTTGGCAAGCTCGATATTTTCTTATAACTATGTCCAGTATATGTGGAAGATAGATTGAAATGACTACTGGAGAACTAGGTTGAAACACTTACTATTGCATGCTCATTTAGGATAATGCAAAGCCAATCCTCGCTATAATAAACAAATAACATTCAACAAACCGGTCTTGGTTCTAGTGAAGAGGTTGTACCCACAATCTTTGTCTTTGTATTTGTTTTTGTAAGCTTCCATTAGCATTTTATCTATCTTTTAGAATTTTAAATGTATCTTGATTCTCGTCTTTACCTATCCAATTAGTTTATAAGAGCAGGTTTGAAACTGCTAAAATTAATGTCTTATACTTTAATATTAGATAGTTGGAAAGCTTAACATGGAAACAATCATCTACATTCAAATAGGGCTATCACATTTGAGGAGCATGTGTTAAATGGGTACTACTTCATTATTCTCCTAGGCATTCAAAAAAAGCAGTTCTAGAATTATTGTTCATGTCATCAAGGCTCATATACCATGATGCTTCGAAATAATAGCGAAATATTTGTGCCTGTTTAATTGTGTCATGCATGTGTCAGTATTGCTAAGATTGAGAGGAAAAAAACAAAGCCATAAGTGAAGTCATCAAAAATTTCAAACGTTGCATTACAAATAGCATGACAATGCTAGGAAAACACGTGTAACATTTTGCTTTACTTTTTTGAATTGTATTTTCTTTATTAATTGCATTAGTAAAAAACTGGAGAAATTAATACCATGAATTAGCTAATTAAGGTTAACTGACCTACTTGTATCGCCAATATATTTTCAGACATTAGATCATAATATTTTAGTATACCGAGTTTTCAATGAAACTTCAAAAATAAAACTGACAGAAATTTGAGGTTTAACTAAAACAAGCTAGTTATCTATAGTTACCAAAGTCACAAAGTAAAATATTTCCTGAATTTGCTTAGATTGTTTATTTTATGTTTTTAAGGAGACAACAATATGGATATTAACTTGCGAAAAAGAAATGTGAAGATAGCAACTTGCACCCCAAATTGACTAATAAAGCCATTCTGTTATGCGAAACTTATAGGGACTGTTTGGAATGAGGGGGGTTAGATTTTCATGATAATCCTTTATTTTCAAAAATTAAAGATTAACATCCCTCTCCTTTTTAATATTTTATTTCTTAAATAGAGTACAAGTGAGGTTCACGAGAATAATTTGCCACATTTCAAATGTGGGAATATCATATCCTAACCAATTTATCCAAAAATTTTGCATAAGAATGTTCACTCTAAAAAGTCCATATTATAAACCTAATCAAATCCATGCCTCATGAAGTTGGTGGTTAGTGAATACAATTAATATAATTAATATAACATATACATGTTTGTCATTCACATTATTGGCAAAGCAAATAATTCTTTTTGAAGAAACAAAAATTTGCATGATTTCTAAATTTAAGCATGCCTCCTTGTGGAACCTCTAAATCTTGATTGGAATTTTTTTTTTTTTTGACCAAAGTTGCTGTACCATCAAAACTAATTATTGATTGGATTGCAGATAAAAATATGGCCTTTGATTAAATGCTCTAGACATCATTGTATTAATCAATGATTAAAAATGTTCTTTTACTAGAGTATTTTTTTTTAAATTGGAGGTGGCATACCACAAAAAATTATCATTGATTGAATCAGATAAAAATTAAATATTCCAAAAACTATTAGTATTACCCAACATTAAGCATGATCTGCTTCCATTAGAATTTAAATATTTTTTCCATGATTTTTTCCTATGAACTTGCCAGGATGACCATGAAGCAACATCGGTGACTGAGATTTTGTAAGATTAGCTCTTCTACCTAACCATTTTTGGTGTGGTCCATATAGGTCTGCAGAAGGGTCAAGATTGTCTGGTCCAGGCTCAGCTTAGAAAAGGAGCCAAGCCTCCGGCAATCTTTAGAGCTTGCAAAAATATGAGCTGCTTGCAAAATTATATTGAAATCCAGCTTGGTTTCATAAAAGCTCAGTCGAATGCCAAGCTTGAACAACTTGAGTTTGGCTGGGGATCGATCCAAGCTCAAGCAACCCTTGTACATATCCACATCCTCTTCGTATCTTCACGTGATGCTTCCTCCCAAGCCTCCCCTCATACAAGACCTCACAACAACTTTTGAGGAATCTCTCGTGGACCCCTCTTCACCTCATGTACCCAGCCACAATGAGTCAACGGATCAGAGGTTTCGTTCTTCGATGGTACATGAGAACTCACATCCTTACCCGTTGCAGCGTCGCTCCAACAACTTTCGCTAATCCACAAACGGCTTTTCATGCACGATCATGAAGAAGAGAGGTAGAGAGAGAGAGAGGATAAGAAGGTGAAAGAAGATAGGGCTATCGCCCTATGATGAGAGAGAGGATTAGGAGAAAAGTGTTTGTTCTCTATTCCATCCAAACCCTAAAAACTAGAGTTTAAATACATACACGAAGTGGACCAGGTCCAAACTCAGCAAAAATTTTCATGGACGAATTCAATGAGATTAAACTAATCCCTAAGCCCGTGTATACCATAATTTAATCTCAACCTTTGGACTCACACCCAGCCCAATACAAGTTAGCCTCTCGGGCCTTGATAGCACCATACCAGGTCCAACAATCTCCATCTTGGTGCTTTCAAGGCCTCAGCACGTCCGTCGTGTCCATCAACTACAATCCCTACGAAAGCTGTCCTGTGAAAGAACCTTGGTCAATGCATTGCTGGATTCTTCTTGGTGTGTATCTTTACTAGCTTCACTCCACCTTCTTTCACCAGCTCTCTGTAGTCGAAGCTTTCCTTCCGAAAGTATTCTTTGGCCACTAGTCTTGCCTTGTACCTGATACCTCCTTGCTCTGTAGGCCCTTTCTTGCGCTGATAAGCCCATTTGCAATCAAGGGTTTCTTTCCTTGTGGCAATTAGACCACTTGCCACATGTCAGTCCTGTAGAGAGACTGCATCTTCTCTGCCATAGCCTGCATCTTCTGCCATAGCTTGAATCCATCTATCTCTGTCCTGGCTCTCCACAACCTCCTGATAGGTGTAAGGGTTTTCATTCGCTATCACCAGGGCATATGACACTGAATCCTCGAAGCTATATCGAACTGGTGGTCACACGTTCCTTCTGGGCATGTGCAGTGCAATCCCAGTATTAGTTCTCTGCCCAGCTGCATTCTCTTGAGTCCTCTGCTCAGTTGCATCCTACTGAACTTTCTGGTTTCTGACCCCTCTTCTAGTCCTCCACCTGAATCTCAAATCTTCCTGGTCCATTAGCAAATAGCACGACTGTGTAGGAGGTCATCTGACTAGTGTTACCGTGTTCCACCTCATGTAGTCCCTACTGTGTATCTGTACCACCTTTGCTCTAAAGAATCGAGCTCTCACCGAAGGTCACATCCTTGCTGATGACAACCTTCTTCAAGGGGTCCCATAGTCAATACCTCTTGATTCCATGCGGATAGCCTAGGAACACCATCTTCTTAGACCTTGCGTCCAACTTACTCCGCTCCCCAATACCAACATGCACATATGCCATGCATCCAAACACCATCAGATGGTTCAAGCTTATCTTTCCTTCAGACCATATCTCCTCTGAAATGCCTCCATCCAATTTGGTGTGCGATGATCGATTGGCCAAGTAGCTAGTTGCACCTATTGTATCAATCCAGAACATCTTTGAAAGCCCTGCGTGTAGCCTTAAGCATCTTGCTTTTTCCAATAGTGTTCTGTTCATCCTCTTAGTCATCCTTTCCTGTTGAGAAGTTCTCATCACCAAAAAGTGCCTTTTGATGCTCCACTCCTCATGAAATCTCTGAAACTCCTTGCTTGTATATTCTTCGCCACTGTTTGATCTTAAATATTTCACACTTCTATCCTGCTTCTTCTCCACCTCAGCCTTTCAGATTCTGAACTTGGTGAAGACCTATGATTTCTCCTTCGTGAAATAGATCCATTGCTTTCCTAAGAAATCATCTATCAAGATAAAGAAGTATCTGGCCCCATTCCTTACAGAAACCGGGGCTGGTTCCCAGACATCCATGTGTACTAGCTCCAGGGGTTCTGTACTCCTAGCTATACTGACCAAGAACTGCACACTCCTCTGCTTTCCCATCTGACATGGCTCACAGATCTCCATGACTCCACAACTCAGGTCCGAAAGTAGTCCTCTCTTCCTTAGTTCTTTCATCCCCGTCTCCTATGTGGCCTAGGCAGTAATGCCACATCCTGTACACATCCTGAGGATCCTATTCCATAGCTGTTGCCTCAGATTTTTCTGTCACCACAGATCCCTTCAACCTGTATAGGTTGTTCTCCAGCCTTCTCCCTCTCATCACCACCATAGCTCCATTAGATATATTCGAACTCCACTCCTGGCATGACTACTGAAGCTGTATCCAGACAGCTCCAGGTACCCCAATGATACCAAATTTTTCTTGAGTTCTAGAACATGCTTCACGCTAGTAAGAATGCATATCATGCCATCAAACATCCTCACCCGTGCCAATCCTTGCCACCTTGCAAAGGTGATCATCTCCAAGAGTCACACACCCCTCATCAACCTCTGTGTAAGTGCTGAACCACGACCGATTGGGAGTGTAATGATGAGAACAGGCTGAACCCAAGGTCCACATCTCTGTACTATGACTGTGACCATCTGATACCACCAAGAGATCATCCTCCACCTCCTATTCATCAACTGTACTCACAGATTCAGATCCTTCCTTTTCTCTTTTTTCTCACTTAAAACAGTTTCTCTTAAAATGTTCTACCTCACCATACTTGTAGCACTTAGCCTTCCTGGACTGTAGCTGTTCCTTAGTCCTGCTCCTGTCTCTGCCTGCCTGACCTTTCCCCAACTGATAGACCCTCCTGGGGAACTGCTTCCTTGGTCATCTTCTCCCTTTGCTCATTCATTCAAAGTACCGAAAAAATATTCATAAAACAATGTCTCCTTTCCATAGAACAGCGTCGTGACCAATGAGTCATGTGATGTGGGCAGCTAACACAATAGCAAAAGTGCCTTATCTTCCTTCTCTATCTTGATCCCGACATTCAATAATTCATTGTTCACCTGGTTAAACACCTGGATGTGGCCCAGCATATCTCCACCTTCTGACATCCGAAGGCTGTAGAGATGCTTCTTCAACATCAACTTGTTGCACATATTCTTTCCCATATAGAGGGCTTGCAACTTTGACCAAAGTTCCTTCGAGGTATTCTCCTCCAGCACTGAATAAAGGACTGAATCCGCTAGACATCCCCTGATCATTGAACATGCCTTTTTTTCTCTAACGACATCCACTGCTTATCTGTCATCCCATCTGATCTTTTCTTCAAAGCCAGATCTAAACCATGCTGTACAAGAAGGTCCTCTACTCGGACTTTCCACATGGAGAAACTTTTCTTCCTATCAAACATTTCAAAATCTATTTTTATGCTACTATCCATGATCAGATCTCAATCAAAAAATAGCATAAAATATTTTAAAAAATAAAGAGTACCTTGATGAGGCTTTGTTGAAATTTTTCAGCCCTTGAAGATCTTCAAACAACTTATTCTTATTCCTGAACCAGGCTTTGATACCACTTATTGGGGTTTAGAATAGTAATGGGATTCCTCGTTGAACAAGAACCAAAGATTTTATTCTTTTACCAACGATCAGACTAGTTACCATCCTTGAATCCTTTGAACCGAAGTTTAAATCATCATAACCCTTCTTACTTCCCAAAAGATTTTTTTTTTTAATTCAATAAATCCTGATTCAAAGACACAGCCCCTCCTCTGTTTTAAGATTATTTTAATCCTTTTTTTCTTGGCTTACTGGACTCCTCCCCTCCTTTTTCCCGTGTGATCCACATCCTCTTCGTATCTTCATGTTATGCTTCCTCCCAAGCCTCCCCTCACACAAGACCTCACAGCAACTTTGGAGGAATCTCCTGTGGACCCCTCTTCACCTTACGTACCCAGCTACAATGAGTCAACGGATCAGAAGTTCCGTTCTTCTTCCGTGGGCACGTGAGAACTCACATCCTCACCCGTTGCAGCGTCGCTCCAACAACTTTCGCTATGATCCACAAATGGCTTTTCACGCACGAATACGAAGAAGAGAGGTAGAAGAGAGAGAGGATGAGAAGGTGGAAGAAGATAGGGCTGCCACCCTATGATGAGAGAGGATTAGGAGAAAAGTATCTGTTCTTTATTTCATTCAAACCCTAGAAACTAGAGTTTAATTACATCCACGAAGTGGGCCAGGCCCAGACTCAACAAGAACTCCCATGGACTAACCCAATATGATTAAACTAATCCCCAAGCCTGTGTACACCCGTGACTTGATTTAATCTCAACCCTTGGACTCACACCCAACCAATACAAGTTAGCCCCTCTGCGCCTTGATAGCACCACACCAGGCCCAATAGATCCTAGCTCTCGTTTGCCTTGCGGATCATCACTACATTGGCTAGCCAATTCGGGTAGTGTGCTTTCCGAATATGGCCTACGACAAGTAGTTTATTAACCTCTTCATCGATAGCTTTCTGTCGCTCAGAGGTGAAGCTTCTCTTCTTTTGTCGAACTGACCGGTACCTTGGGTCGATGTTGAGCTTGTGGATGAGATTACCTCTGAAGGTATATTGGGCATATTTGAAGCTGATCAGGCGAAGACGTTCTAGTTGGCCCGCAGAAAGGTGAGAAGCTGGTCTCTTGCTTCCGCAGGAAGGAGTTTGCCGATCAGGATGGTCTTTGTCGGATCGTCTCTTAGTGGGAAGGTCAGCAGGCACTCAACTGGCTCTCCCTTTTTCTCTGACCACCTTGGGTTAAGTAGCTCTAGAGCTGATGGAGTGACCGTCTCCTGAAGATTGGAAGCCATGTGATAGCATAGCTGCATCGGGCTCTGGTCACCTCACATCTCGCTGATCCCATTGCTGGTGGGGAACCTGACGAGGAGATGCTTAATGGAGATGACCACATCTAGGAGGTTCAGGCTGGGTTGCCCAAGGATGGCATTGTAGGCCAGCGGTACCCGGATGACTAGGAACCTCATGAGGACTATGCTTTAGCATGGTGGCATCCCGGCTGTGACTGGGAGAGTGATCTCGCCTTCTACTCTCACAGAGTCTCCCGTGAAACTGACCAAGGGTGCAGACATGGGCTGAAGGGAGCTAGGAGAAAGGTTCATCCGAACAAAAGTATCATAAGTAAGGATGTCAGCAGAGCTTTCACTATCTACAAGGATTCCTTTTACAAGATGCTTGGCGATCGTCATGGAGACGATGACACCCTCATCATTTGGATTATTCACCCTCGCTATGACCCTTTCTGAGAAGGGAATTATAGTTTCTATTTCCTCACCCCCTCGTGGCCTTTTGGAAGTGTGACATGCCCCTTAGGAAATCATGCCGATCATCCTCTCGGTCGGAGCGTTATCGATGTTGGCCTGAGCAGGTGGAGGGCCCACTTGGCGAGGAGCAGCTGGCGGTCCTCCTTAGACGAACTTTCCAAGGTAGCCATGTTGGATGAGGTCCTTGATGGCGCACCTCAGGTGACGACAGTCCTCTGTGTTGTGGCCGTAGTCTCGATGGAAACGACAGTAGAGGCTCATGTCTCGGGGGATTGACGGCTTCAGAGAAGGAAGGCGCTTAAAGTTGAGATCTGGGGGCAAGGAGAGGAGTGAGGTCATCTTCTTTGGAGGCGAAGCTCCTGTGCCAATTGTCTGATCGGCGTGAAGACTCTGGCTTCTTCGGACGAAGTCTGCTTGGCTTCCTGTAGACCTGCTTCTTGCTAGGTCATCCCTCCGCCTATCTCTTCGTGGAGTCAACTTCGTCGGTGCATATGTACTTTTGTGCGCGACTTAGAAGCTCTGCATAGGAGTTGGAAGGCTTCTTATCAAGGAAGTATGTGAAGCCAAGGTGGCCATAGAATCGTCTAGGTGATAAACCTCGAGAGCGGCCGTCTTGAAGCGGACCACAAAGTCTTTAAGTGATTCTTCGTCTTATCGAATGGAGAATAAACTGTCCGCTACTTGAGGGATCCTTCGGCAGGCGTCAAAGTGAGCCAGGAAGGTCCTCTCCAGCTGTCGGAAGGAGTTGATGCTGCACAGCAGAAGGCAAGAGTACTAAGCGCGCATGGCCTTTTGGAGAGTGGTGGGGAAAGCGATGCAAAGGAGGGCATCAGTTACCCCTTGGACTTGCATGAGAACCTTATAGCTCTTGAGATGGTCAAGTGGATCCGTGGTGCCGTCATATGGATCTAACTTAGGGAGGCAAAATCGGAAAGGGATTGATTCCTTCATAATGTGGTGAGTGAGGGGAGGACGACTGTCGTAGTCCACCTTCAGTTGATTGGTGAGTCTGCGACTGAGCTCTTCCAACCGTTGGTGGTACTCATCGAGGCGTTGCTCCACCCTGCAGTTGATATATCCACTAGTAAACCCCTCCGATGATTCAGAGGATGAAAAGGGAGAGGAGTAATGCCTATGACGGTGTCCCCGCTTGGGTCCTTCCCATGTCGCCGCCCAAGAGAAGGGCTACGGGGGTGGCAAACGGAAGATCGTGGCCTCTTGGGGTTCCCACGACAATAGTGCTCCGGTGATGTATGGTGGCAGTGAGTTTCTCGCTGGGAAGATCTTTTGCGGGTAGATTGTTGGCTAACCTTAGCAGCTGCCACGTGTGGCGAGAGAGGCCTGGGTTGCTGCTATGTGGCCACAGAGTGCTGCTCCTGCATCTCATGGACCGCTGCCACCAACACCTGAACTTGTTGGGTGAGGATGACGAGTTGGTTTGGTTGAGTGGTTTGAGGTGGTGGTAACGGTGGAGCAGGAGGCTGGCTTCCTGCTGCTTGATCTGTTGGGAAGGCTCTCCTATGTGACTGGTGGAGGCCTTTTATGCACGGGTCACCACCATCGTTGGTTTAGGGGGAAGCGAAGATTGTAGCCTAGTGCTGTAGGTCTTTTCTCTTTTCATTTTCCTATCTGGCACGCCAATCTGTTGATGCCAGATCACCTTCCTCGATCGTCCGCGAGCGTCTGGTCGCATTCTTCGACGAACCTGGAATCTTTCGGTAGGCTCCGCTCCGATTGGGATCCTGCAAGAAGTTCCGAAGGCCAGTGATCCCGATAGGGACCGTTCGACGCTCAAGTAAATGCTCTGGGCAACAGCCGCGAGCTTAAGAAAAAGCTCGAGAGACTTAGAGAAGTGCTCTGTGTGGGCATGTAAGTGTTCATATCTGGTTGGGGATTCCTCTTACCCATTTTATGGATATTTGCGAGTCCGAGATGTAACCACAAGGCAGAAAATGAGCGGCGAGGGCAGCAGAAGTGGAGTGTGCCTTCCTTGTGGCATGTCAGAGCTAGCAAGCTATGTCCCATCTGGTGTGGGTGGCTATAGCTGATTGGTGGGCCAGATTCCGTCAGATGTGGGAGGCCGTAGTTGGTTGGTCGGCCAAGTTCTGTCAGACATGGGAGGCCGCGTGGTAGGTGGGTCAGGTCCCATCAAGAATGGGAGGCCGCAGTTGGTTGGCGGGTAAGGTCCTGTCAGATGCGGAAGACCGCATGGTAGGTGTGCCAGGTCCCATCAAGAGTGGATGGCCGCGTGGTAGGTGGGCCAAGTTCCATCAGAAGTGATGATCGTGTAGCCGGTGGGCTGTAAGAGCAGTCCTTTAAGAAGGATCTTGTCAGGGAAGCCGACCGGGGCACAGTTCGGATGGCCGAGTCAGGGTCTTATCCGAAAGGCCAATTGAAGGTGCTGCCTGGGTGGCCGAATCAGAGTCCTACCTAAGAGACTGACTGGGGGTGCTTCGGAAAGCTGGTCATCGCCGTTGACTGGATGTGACTTTATTAGCTTCATCAGGTGATTTTTATCATTGGTTGATCGTGACCTCAGCAGGCAATCTTCACCGTTGATTGAGGTGGCTTTATCAGCCACTTGCCACTTCACCTGTGATGCAACATTGACTATTCCAAGTAATGAAAGTGGAATATGGTGCCACAGCCTCAAACATCATCCTCCAGGCGTTCAGAATACGGTGACACTCGGAGTGACAAGCAAGCATCATGCTCCTTTTAGATCATTACACAATTATATACATTACTTCATTATATTTGTATGTGCCTACATGATTGAGAGCTAATCGAAGCACATTAGACGCACTAAATTCTAAAGTCTGATATTTACAAAAATAAGTCATTGCAGGTGAACTGAAAAGCTTCGATTATTCTAAATTGTTCAACAAATTGGTGTGACTAACGATATATAGTTTATTCTTTCAGTTTTATACTTTTATCTGTCAATGTATAACCATGTGTCCATGTGGGCAAAGTAAACAGTTGACCACAGGTCTCAAAATTAGGAGCTAGTTTTTTTTTTGCCATATTCAAACATTTGATTTTTTTCCTGCCCCTTTTTGTTGCAGGTGTAACATAATTAACAACTGATTACCACCCTTTCCATGGCCATATGCAAGCATGGGAGTTGGATTCTAAGGAGTACAAAACTGGTGCACATGATCCAAAAGAATGTCATCTGTGGAGATAGTGCTGTTCCAGTAGGAGGATTGCTGGAAGTTTTATCAAGTCGTCAATAAATTGTTCAGCCTGCTCCTTTATCAGGATGTACAAAATAGAAGGGGAGGAAAATAAAGAGAGAGAAGTGGAAGGGAGGCTCATGGTACAAAAATTTTCTAATATCATCTCGATTCTCAGTGTGCTATTTGATCTATTACCATTGCCATTTGACTCTGGAACTTTAATTTGTTCGGCAGTCCATCACATGGTATATTTTGTATTCTTTGGTCTCCAACTCTATCGATGTGCGCTGGTGATGTTGTTGGTCTTTTGGTAACTTAATACCAGCACCTATGAAGAATCCTATGAGGAAAAAATAAAATAGCCGTCCATTTGATGCCACATAACAAGGGAAGGTGGAGATCCTTGGCAATCAGTACCGCTTTCCGGAGTGAGTTGATAATATCAATACCATCCCTAAGACAACCATTAAGGATACAGCGTGGAGCAGAGATCTTGGATGTGAGGTCCAAGCTCTATACTTGAGCAGCAAGATGCTCAATTAGAGAAATCAAGGGCAACAGTTGAAATCCATGGTGCATAGCTTCAGTTAGATTGAGACAAAAATATTTTGGTTTTTTTGGAAGACTGCTTTTGCTAGTCCACAGCTGTAGCCAATGTGCTGGAACAAAACAACCATCTCACCCAAAACAGCATCCCCGTTGCTCCAAAATACTATAATAAATAATGAAGATAGGATAATTCTATTCCTATACAACACTTTCCACGGTGGGTCTAGAATTGGCCGGGAGAAGCTTGTTAACGCTAGGAGGGATCAAAACGAACCATGGGGAGGGCCTAACTGAAAACAATCTCAAAGCATTGAAAAGAGAAATCACTCCATGACCACAGCATTTCTAAAACAAGCATCACTGCAACAGGCTCCAACCATTCCTTCACCCAAAATGTTGAGACATGATCTTGTAAAGACAAGCTGTGAGTTGATGATGATTGGAGTCCCAACCTTGATACATACAAGATAAAAGAAAGACGTTATTTAACTTTTCAACCACACCAGCACACTGGAGTCACCAGTCTCCACTAGCAGCAGTGCAAGTGCCTCAACGAAGCACCATCCCTTTCTACAAACCAACTATTCCTGCTAAAAACCACCACCAAGTATAAGCATACTTAAATTGTGGTATAAACGTAAACTTTCTAGAGCACCCAGTCAAATCTTTATTCTCAAAATATTAACATAAATGAGGGATAAAAACAAGCAAGTAATGAATATGCAAGGCACAAAAATGCCAAATAATGGAGCTTATCAGTTGCCATGGACATGAAACATCATACAAAAACTATGGTAATCCATTTTTGCACTAGTGGAAGTGCATTATGGCACAACACAAGGTTGTGAGGTCGTTTCATCTCTTCATTGTGTTGCAGTGATTGATATTTAATGGACCAGTTTTTCAACTGCAAGACTACCACAAGTATAGATTGTCATATTGCCTTGGGCTCTGCCTTGATGCTGAGATGGCAAAGGCAAGGAAATGAATTATGAGGGTTTAAGACTTGCAAAAATTAGTTAAAACGATGTGTTGACATTGGGACAATCTACTCCCACTTGCCCATTTTCATTTCTTGTAAGGAAGCCTACACCACAGGAGGATGTGAATTACAATCCATTGGTCCACTGAATGAAAAAAATAATTGACATTGGTGTTAGGTGATATTAAATAATCGACATTGGTGTTAAGGTGATATTGCGAGAGATCCACATTATAATTAAAACTCAACCACGTGAGATCAGATCAAATTTCAGTTGTGATCCTTTGATCAGAGAACAGAGACAATCAGATTATCATCGAAAGAATGCATTTTACCAAGTTTCCAGCGGGAAAGTCTACTGCTTCCTAGAATGGTATAGATTTCCCCCAAATCTCATACTTTATATTCTATTTACTCTACTTGCAGCCAGTCTGTCATTTTATTTAGCCTACCAAAATGTGGATATTGAACAGTACCAAATATATCTCGGGAATGGGTTGCATGCACTAGCCTTAAATATGGTCTTGATATAGATGAAGCCTTACCTCCATATCGGCAGGATCACCCCCAGATTGTTCACCTGCAAAATGGAACAAATATCACCATAAACTACATGTGGAAATAATAACAAGCAACCACAGAAGAAATTAACCAACAAGTTTAAGCCAATGATGTCACTGCAAAAGATATATAAGAAAACAAACACAATGGACACGCTCAATCACAAAAAAGGGCTAAAAGTAATCAATACCAAGTTGGTAACAAGTGAACATAAACCAGACCATAGGAATGTTGCTGAACTCATGGGTGATTAAAACGAGCATCTCCTTTGCATCCTAATGGAGTATCATCAGTCAAGCTAGACAAGAGGGGAATCTTCTTTTTGTTCAAATTTCAATATCTTCTGCCCTAGGCATCGACCAGTTGTTCTATGAAGGGTCAAAATTAACAACAAAAAGAAGGGATAATCCCTGAGCCCAATTCCATGGGAAGCAATCATTTACCAAGTCAGTACAACCGGCCATTAACTCTTTGTATATGTTCATCAGGGATTTCTGTGCCTAAAGCACCCATAATAGTAAATTTTGCTTTACAGTTGCAAAATAGAAGAGGGTAATTATAATGTCCTCACGGCATCCCAATTGACATGTTGCTGGACACAAACATGAGTATTGGATTTAGATACATGTTCAAGTGTCTATCTTGAAGAGGGATAAAAAAAAGAAACTTCTTGATGCATAGAAAAATATAATTTTAATTAAAATATTATATTTAATACGCATAAAGAAAACGATAAAACAGGTTATTTGTTTAGGCCTTTCAATATGCAACATTCTCATCCAGACTTCCCAGTTAGCTACATTTTTTACCATATCTAAAAAGAATAAAAGCTCAATTTTAACACTATTTTAGTTTGTTGAAGCCGTTCTGGAAAACCCCAACTCTCTACTGATATTCAAAGCTGCAGTTTTAAAAAAGAAAATGACAACAATTCAAGCATCTGACATAAATTTGAGATGGAAGTGAGTGTTAATACAACACAAGACATGGTACCAAAAGGATAAACAGCCAAGTGTCCAACATCAATGATGTTACTTCATCATTGCTCCATGACATTGTGATAACTAATCATAAAATCAAGATCAGGTCTCCATATGCAATGCCAATCACAGGCAATATTTATACAGAAGTACCATTCACAAAACCTTTAAATATCAAATAATCACCCTTTCAATTCAAACTACATTTGCATGAACCATTAAACTTCTGAAGAAGGTAAGCTATGCCATGGAAAAGATGGCAGTGAGAACAGATCATGGAAAGGATAAGAAGAGAGAGAATAGAAAGAGCATAGAGAACTAAAGAAACAACTTCTGTAGAAATTTACCTCCTTCCTCTGGCAGATCTATTGTCCATAATGTGAGATTATCCCTAAGAAGCTGCATAATACTGGTGCTGTCCTGATAAGAGTCTTCATCGAGGGAATTGAGCTCTACAATAGCTTCATCAAATGCTTGTTTAGCCAAGTGACATGCTCTGTAAAAGGTCCAAGCAGAATTTCCAAGGAATCACGTGCAACCACATATAAAGTGTAGTCATTATACATGGGCACACACATGTACACATACTGCTGTCTATGTATAACCTTTACACAAAGTGTTGTAAAAAATAAAAAATACAACACAGTGGACTTCTGATTTCTCAATCAAAAATAGATGAATGCTAGAATCACTTAACTGCATTATAAAGAGAAAGCAGGCATTTATTATGCTAGATAAGAGATTTAGTTTTGTTTAATTACCAATCAATAACACAAGCTAGTATTCTCACACCAGAATTTGTTCAGTACCATGAATACCGACATCAGAAAAGTGAGCAATTCATTTTTAGAAAAAATAATTGTGAGAAGAAAATTGATGAATTTAAGCATCACATGTGCTAAGTGCAGTGACAATTATCCTTCAATATATGAAAAATATTTGATGCCCCTGCATGATTGTGTTAGGACCCATGTTTTGCATCTCAGCATCAGACCCCCTACCTGTGCCGCATGGCATAAGCCAGCATAACAACATAGAGTAGTACTGTTGGAGTCAGTACAGAACTTGTACTGTGTGTTCGTATGGAGGCATATGGAACCTTCATGCAATACAGGTGCCACACCATGTTGGTACAGTATGCATCGTACCATTCAGCAGTGGTCTGGTTAGGACCAACCATAGGCTCAAGCACTGATGTTCAACCCAACGTGTGTTACACATCAAAAAACATAACTGAAAAATCAACAGATTATACGTTGTCATTTTATATTGTTACTGGATAATTTGTATCCATTTAAATCTATAGTTCCAGGGAATAACAATATCATACATGTCAACCAAAATTTAAGTACTGAAAATAGAAGCAGATTTGACCTATCAGGTTTGTTCAAAATCTCATAGTAGAACACACAGAAATTCAGCGCAAGGCCAAGCCTTATTGGATGCGTGGGTGGCAGATCAATCATAGCAGTGCTAGTAGCAGCCTGCATTGCCACAACATCAGCTTTTGTTAGTATATTTCAAATCCTCACCAGCAGAGAATACAAACATACATTAGAAAAATGAGATCAATGAACGGAAAGTATTGTGAGGTTCAGCAGACCTGATAAGCCTTAAGCGACTGATCTGCAGCTTCTTTTCTTTCATTCAGAGTCTTAAACTCTGCCAAATATCGGTAATAATCTCCTTTCCTGATGTTCACAAAAATAATGGAACCCATAAGTACAAAGGAACAAAGTTTACCTTTATCCAGAAATCATAAATTCAATAAATCCTGATTGGCCACTGGGGAGAACTCCTGATAAAACATATTGGGTATCACAAACTGCTACTCCTTGAGATGCTTGGGGTGCCTCAAAGAGAGAGTTAAGAAATCATAAAGGCTGATTGATTGGACAAATTGACCACATAAATTCACCCTAAGGAAACAGGGCTAGCTTTTTGAACCTTGGATTCAAATTTAAAAAGCTACCGTATTTTAACACATATGACTGGGAACATTTAATGAAGAGATTTCAATTTACAGCACTGCAAACAGAGAACAATAGCATTCAGGTAGGGCAGCAAGTCAGGTGGCATACCTGAACCCAACACAGCCCAACCTTGGGTCAGGATTTCTCCAACGTTGCACCATCTTAAGCTAAATATAGATTGGGTCTGTCAATTTAGGCTTGGAATGGATTGGGTCAGATCAATTGGGTTACATTGGGTTGTATTAACCTCAACCATAATCAATTTAACTTGAGGTTGGATTGGGATTTTAGATCCCAAGCCCAACCTGACCCAATGAGTGGGTTGGGCAGGTTGGTTACAGGTGAAGCCCAATTCAAGTTGCACCCAGACAATTAGGACACCAATGCATTTTTCTGTATCTTGAAACTTTTGAAGTCACAGCTGGTATTCTTTCTCAAATTACCTTTGATGAATAGCTGGAGAATATTTTTTTAAAAAAAAATCCTTTGATTGTCTTCCTATTATATTGTAGGATAGCCATGTTAGTGACCATGTTTTAGAAGTTCCATCCCAAGATGTAAAGTTTAACACTCCAGCTCATAAATGTTGCTCCAAATCTAAGGGAGTAAATATAGAACTTGCTGAATTCTAATAAGTACAATAATTTAAGAAATCTGCCACTCTTTTAATTCTACAGTGAAGATAGATTGTATCCTAACTCAGATGTTCTATCCACACTTACAAACAATTGGAAGTTCTCAAAATGAATGATTGGAAAAATGTCTGCATTTCATCGCTAGGTCCCATGCCACATGATTACATGGAACGGAATACAAGTTATTATGGCCTAACGTCATGTCATCACCACATGTTGTCTGTCAGAGTGTTAGCAGTTGGTAGCCATTCCTTGGCGTTGGGCCTATGTCACATCACAAATAGCACTTATGAAAATTGACACATCATGTATACCACTTTTCTTGTGACACCAGTTTAACAGTGGAAACTTTGAGATCAAATATAGGCATTTCTTTTCACATGCTTGTAAGATCAAATATATTATCACTATATAGATATCAAGTTTCCATAAATTCTGGCTATAAGCTCGTGTTTCAGATTCTGACTAGTGCGGAAGGGAGAACCAAAAATATACAATAGTGATGCCATACCAAGACATAATTTGGAGACATGACCCCACTGAATGTGGCAGTTGGAGCACTGGGGCACCAACTAATATTGCCTTGGGTATCTTATCAGTCAATTAGCAACTAAAACTTAATGAAGCCAAGGAAGAATATTAAGATCACAACAGTTCAATTACTACAATGCATTTACAAAATTTTAAAGGTTTACTGTCCTTCGTGTTGCCATGCAGTTATTCCCTTTTTATTAAGGCAGTGTTTGATAGCTTTTGGGCTATCCCTGGATATGCATTTATCCAGGGGATAGCTAAGGGAATAAGCACCTTTTTGAAATTACAAGTCTGCCATCAAGGAATAACTTTAGTTATTCCTGGGTTCCCTAAGGAATAAGTTCAGGGGATAACCCATGGTTAAACATGGGTTATCCCCTTTGGTTAAACTTTTTTAGACCTATCCCCTCTAGTTATAGCGTTTGGGGATAAAAAAGGATATCCAGGGAATATCCCCTTTATCCCCCATATCAAACACTACCTAAGGATGTCGGTTTGTCTGAATTATAGTCCGCAAAATCAATACCAAGATCTGCACCAATACATTACTAGCTTGCTACGATATGGGACGGGACACATGCCATGCTGAGATAAGATACCATCTTTTTCACTTTTAACCATTCAATATGGGTCAATACTGATGGGTTTGGCTTAATTTAGGTCGGCATGAGTGGGCAGTATGCGTTGATATTGGACGGTTCGGGTCGATACTGGGCAATTCGATTGATTCAGATCAATATGGGTTGGTTCGAGCTCTATACTAACCCAAAATGGTGAATCGTCCTGGTTTGACAACATTATAATTTGGTACACTGCAAACCGGATGGTTCAGCATTCAATGGTTAATCAACATCACTTCCTCACATCCTTGAATCACTTAACCCACACATATTTTATGGTCCAAGCATGATTTATCAAAGAATCGGAAGTTATCACAAGTTATTGCAAAAGAGGCATTAGATCAAATGATGCAGATTTTATCTTAGAGAAACTATTGTACAAAATCCTTCCACTGTTTACACATCTTGGTGAAGTGGGTCGCGTCAACATTACACAGCTATTGATCCTACCTCAACCCCCACCTTTTTTTCTTTCCCTTCTTTCCAATGATTACTTATTTTACGCTAGGTTCGCTCACTCCTCAGGACCAAAATGTCACCCACTCTGGCTCCTCTCCTTTTAAGTCTCCACCACTATCTCTATAACTGTATTCTCTTCATCACTCACCTCCACATATAGCAACAGGAGAATACATAGGTGCAACCATTAATCAGATTGAGAATGAAAAATAAGGAAAAGATAGAAAAATAGACCACAGAATTGAGTGTCAGTAAGCCACTTAAACCCTCTTCCTGCTTCCTTTCTCTTTCTTTTTGTACTCCATTTCTCTCTTTATCCTCCAGTTTCTCTACATCATTGCCGACAAAGGCAGTAAACCATTTTGTCACCTCTACTTGTAGTTTCTCTTCAGATACAGATGCACCTTGTTGCTTTTCACCGTACCACCCTGCTATGCCAAGCATATCGCCATGCCTCCTATGTGCTGACAATGGACCATCAAACCGCTGGCATACTATGTGGTGGCTTCATGTTATCATTTTTCTGTAATGTTATCAAAGGCACTCCATGCTCTGGGATGGGGTGAGGACACCCCTAACCATTATAATAATCCCCAGTCAAGGCAAGTTTGCTAAGGCAATGCCTAGGTGAACACTTGAGATAAAACAGGGGATGTTCAGGCAAGTGCTGCTCCAATAACTAGCATTATTCCTCCTATCTTGTTTTACTCATTCTTTTAGGGCTCTGTTAGCATTATTTTGATCTAATGATGCCTTCATAAATAAAGATCTACTCTCAGATGTAGTGTTGTTTGGAAACATGAAACATGTTTTGAGAAGTGGTATTTTGTTGTCACGTTTGAACTTTGAAGCTAAATTAAGATGTCTAATCAATTATTTTTGCTAACTTTTGTTCAAAAACATGTTATGTGAAGTGGTATTTTGATGCTGTGTTTTGAGAGATATAAAACATGACATCTAATATTTAAAATGATAATGATTTGTGATGTTGAAACTTGATAATTAACCTCATGATATTTGTATTGTTCTTATATGTAAAATTATTGAACTTTTCATATATTATTGCCTTGCTTTCTTCAGGTAAGTGCCTTTTTGGCATCCAATGCCTCAAGGATTGAAATACTGAGACAGTGGTACCGGATTTTTGTTAAAATAGTATTGTACCAGTTCATCATGTACCAACTTACTGTTCAGGGTTGTTTCTAAGTTTCTTTTCTCAATTTTGTTGCCTGATATGCATAGTAATTGCATTATGTTTTTTTTGGATTTTCGATTTTTTAATCTTTTTTTCAGGTACAATATGGATGGTAATTGAATTTTGATTTTTTTTCAATGTTCCAATGATGTCAGAGTGATATAACTTTTCTCCCCATCCTTAGGTTGTTGCCTAAAATTTTTTAGAACAAAGTCTTTAACTTCATATAATAATAGTCACCAATCACCGATAAGTAATATAGATTTAAAGGATGATTTATCTAACATGCTAAAAATAACCCGATTTTCGAAAAAGCATTACAAAAAGTTAAGGAACATAACCAGCTAAAAATGGCTGTGATAGCAGAGGCTGAGCAACATTATCTTGTCTAGGGTAAAATCGAATTGAAAGACTTATGTCGAAGAGTTTAGGGAGAAAATATGACCTCATGATCATATAAATTTGACCCTCTCCCTTCCTAGTCATGTTAGAGAAGGGATCAAACAAAAGAAGCTATTGAGTGGAGTTGAGTGCAAACAATGGTTTGAAAGGTGCCTAGAAAACATCAAATATTCTATCAAAAGAAAGGGTTCATGATAACTTCTGATAAAATATTTAATATTTCCTATACATTTTTCAGTCATCTATTTTGCATACAGCTGCAGTTAATCATTTTTTAGGTATGAAACAATTTTCTGACATGACTAGAAAAGAGGTAGTCAAAAATTGGTCACTGAAAGACCAATTCTCTCTGCATATTCAATAATAAACAATAAAAAATTCAATATAATTGATACAAAATTATGTAGTGGTTTGTTATTTTTCGAATTTTTACCTTAAATAACTATTAACTATTAATCATAATATGAAATAAAATATTCAGATAATTACTAAAATGCAGTTAAATATCTTTATAATTAGCTTATAAATTAAATACACATATTTCATATTTGTTTATTATTCCTCAAATATTTTATACATTTTAAACAACTTTCTTAAAAAAAAATTAAGAATCATACAAATTCTAAAAATTAGTCAAATACATGACAAACAATTTAAAAAAGGTTTCCATATTAACTACAATTATTCTTAATTTTTTTACTATTTAAACTAATTTCTGTAATTTTTCATTACTTTTCCCTTAGAAAATTAGTTTTAAAATTTTACAATCATAGAATCTAAATTTTTTAGGGCTAATGTGGGCATTCTCCATGGGTACTACATATACTTTATAGTGGATCAATAGAAGCATTTTTAGTCGGATAAAAAATTTTAAATTTATTTCAATTCTTGGGTGCTCCCGAATGCACCCAATTCATCCAAACTAAGCAACAAATATGTAGCACACACCCTTAACTTAGGCAACCCCCCACCCTCTCCCAATCCTTCTCTTTGTTGGTTAAGAAGCGACATCAAGTTCCTGCCCTGTGACATAAAAGGAGGGACTAATTAAACATAGCATCTCTCGACCATTTTAAAAAAATAATTGTCATCCAATTTAGGGATGGCCTTGGCACCAACCAAACTAGGCTAGATACTGGCCAGTAACAACCCATTTCCATTTTGACTGAACGCGCATCATACCAGCAGAACCAAGATTGCTAGCTGGTTTCAATATGCCCCAATTTCCTTGAGTTTCCACTAACCAGACCCCTGTCTCAGTCACTTTTTTCACACAATACTGATAGCATTGGCTTGCTTTGGCAATATTTGAAGCCATGGTATTAGGCAACATAAGAGTCTTGTTCCTTAGAGGACACTTTTTGCTTCTGATAACCTCGACTTTTTTCTTTTCCCCCCCTAATTCTCATGCTTGAGTCCTAGCTCCATTGCTCCTCATGACAACATCATCTCTCAACAGTTTGCTAATGTGTACCATTTGCTGTGGTCCTTGCTTACAATTAGCGTGTCTTGCTATACTCTACTGCTCACTCTCCCTAATTCCTGGTTCACCCATCCAGTTAGTTGCTTGCTGCAGCACCTCACTCTTATCTACATTTGCTGTCATAGTTGCAATCACCATGTCATGCCACAGGCCACAAGTTGCAATTGCTGCACCTACCACCAATTTGCTTAGCCATATTCCTCTGTCACTTCCCCATTACAGCTATGGAAAGGGACACGAATCATGATTGAACCACTTTATGTGTTACCATAACTTGATCTTAAAAAAAAAAAAAAAAACCTTCGGGAGGAAGCATAATTTCAGCAATATCAAGCTTGCTTAGTTTATCAAATTATGATACACCAAAGTATAACAGTTTTAACAGCTCTAATCATTGACACATCAGCCCTCCATATATTTGAAAACCAATCAAGGTTTTTCAATGCATATAACAAACCGTACCAGTGGAAGTTTGAAAAAGTAGATGCTGAAAATGACCCACAACCTAAAATATGAGAACTAAATGCCTAGGTTGTTATATTCCCATCAGCAGAGAAGAACGCCTTCATTTGCTATCAATTTATTTTGACATGTTATAGCCCAACAATCTCACATTGATTCTTGCTAAACAAGCGTTAGCTAGTTCATTCCAAACAGTGAACTGGTAGATGCTTTCTAATTGCCTATTTTAAGCAATAAGTTATAAGCTGAAATATATTTAAGAAGTATGGTATGCATCTTGATCTCAAGCTCTCTAGTGCAATAGGATTAATTCATTGAATCAATAGCACATCAGTCTTCTATGCAAGCATCAGTATACAAGGGGAATACATCTTGACAAGATTATATGCTGATGATCATGGGAAAAAGGATGTATTAAACCAATAGCAAACAAGCCATGCCTGAACCAACCAGACTCAATGCCCATGCATCAATGGTTGAACAGTTTGGCATTAAAGAAAAGGTTAAGCGTAATGCTAGAAGAAAAGAAACTTACATCTTGTAGAAGAAGACAATAGATTCACCAGCAGTGGAGGATGGAAGGAGATGGATGGCAATGATGGACAAAATGTCATTACAGATCTTTGTGAGCTCAACTTCAACTCTCTTCTTGTACTCTTGTATCCTCCTGAGATTTTGCTCACTTCCCTTTCCCTCTTCCTTCTCTTCAAGAGAACAGAGGATCTGCCATGATGCTCTCCTCGAACCAATCACTTTCTTATACCCAACTGACAGTAAATTCCTTTCCTCTGCTGTCAACTCTATGTCCATTCTAGCAATCTTCTTCATGAACTCCACTGTTTCTGAGACAAGTGTAACAGGACAAATTAAACTTCTATTTAAACAACTGGAAAGAATGTAAGGTTAGATAGCAGGTAACTCTATGCAACTTTAATTAAATTACCAAGCAAATCAACCTGATAAGCTGCATGTCCTTATGTCTAGTGGCCGAAAAACAGATTTAGGATCATACATCATTTTGGTTCTCCAACAGGAACCAGCATATCCGGAAGCTCTCTTATCCAAAGAGCCCATGCTAATAGCAATGAGAACTGATCTTTTTCACTTACAAAATAATCAAATGTGATTTGGAACGAGTTGGGTAACTACAGAGTAATAGTCAACTATTTTCTCAACCAGAAAAGAGAAAACTTTAGTGGTTCATGAAATGTTTTAAGAAGAATATAGACGCCAAGCATTTAAATATTAGAAAGCATAGCAATTGTCATGATTAAAGTACTGAAACAACGAAGCCCTGACAATTATATTTTTTCCAGACCCCCAGGGAGGAAGGGGAGAAAAGGGGGGCACAAGTTGGACCTTTTTACTAACTGATAAAAAACGACGAATCGAAAGTCGAAACATAAGGATTTAAATTAAAATAAAGAAAAGTTCATTAAAAAATCAAAATAAGATTCAGACGAACAAAATGATGAATAAAACCAAAAACCTAGGGAAAATAAAGCAATTTCATATAGGGGGTAAAAAAACTAACAGCAAAATCCAAATTCACCTGCTGAACTTATAATCCAATAGAAAAAACCCACCCCCGCTCATCAAAACTTCAGTGCTAATCAGGAAAAAAAAAATATAGTGCTAAATACCCAGAGAAAAAATACACAAATATGCACCTAACAATGCCAAATCTGCCACTCCAGATGGTACTCAGATGAATCAAACGAGCCCATTGAGCTCACCCAAAAAAAAATCCAAAATCACATGACAAAAAAAAAAAAAAATTAAGACACTTCACTGTAACCCAAACAAGCAAGCACACTGACTCGTCATCAACCAAAAATCCAAACACTAACCCATTAAAAAACACAAGAACCGAGAGGAATATAAAATTTCCACCAAAAAAAATTCCATTTTTCCCCACCCCACGGGTGACCCAGAGAACAGCGAGGAAAAAAAGGAGAAAAAAAAAAATCAAAACTTTCATTCGCTCAACGTCGAACCCAGATAACCAACCAAACCACCACCCATCACGACGATCCCAAACGATATTTTTATATCTTTCCTTTTTTGGTATGAAGCGAGAGTCCAGAACGAAATCCAGCAGCGTACCATCGAATCTCTCCGCCTGCTCCGCCAGCTTCGCCATGTACACATGCCCCTCTCTCCTCTCCATCTCTCTCGGTCTCTCTCCCCCCTCTTTCCTTCTATGGAAAAAACTCTCCCCCAAACTTCCCTTCGCTCCCCTCCCCACCTCCCTCTCCGGTCGGACTCTTTCCATATTTGTTTGTTGATTTGATTGATTTGTTGGGAGGTTCTCCGTCGGTCCATTTCTTGGAGTCTAGTACGAGTTTTTTAATGTTTTTTTTCAATCTCCCTTCCACTTTTATCTGTCGTGTATCAGAGAGGCCGGACCACGAAGACTCGAGCGGTCCCCACCGGAGGGACGCGTGGACACTGGTGGCCGTGCTGTACCGACGGACGGGATTCGAGGGAGGGCATGCGATCTGACGGTCATGAGGGGTGCGGGAGGGGACGGCTTCCGGACGATCGTGGCCGCGGCAGCCTCCGACGCGTGGGCAGTCCTGTCTGTTGGATACTGGACACGTGGGATGCGGGGTCCATGGGTTGGTGTTTAAAGTTTAAACCTTGTTCGGACGAAAGTACCCCTGGATGGGATCGGAATCACGCCGAGGGGACAAGCTGGTTAATGTTTTGGTCGACGGGAGTCGCGGTTCGCTGCGGAGCGGTCCGGGTGGACCAGACCCACAACTAGATCCGGCCCAGGCTGGTTGGTTGGTTTTCCTCGGACTCGTACTAATACCATATTCCTCTTCAATAATACCCGGTGAAGGCAAGGCCTGACCTAATAAATCCAGAAGGATAGAAGAAAAAGATTGATGATATTCCTTTCATACATGCCTTGATCCATTTATAATGATGATGTACAATGATATAACAGTTATATGCATCGTTAATCTTTGTAGGGACGTTCTCATTAAAACGTAAAATAGAAAGGTAGAGAAATAGTTTTCGTCTCGACAATGGGCACTAAAAGGGCCATTGATATGGCGAACAGAGCGAGTTTGGTAGTTCTTGGTATGGTTGAATTATTTTTGCAACAACTTTAGTAGCTAAAGGGTGTAAGGACCACCTCATGGTCTTTACTTTCTCTTCTTTATATATTAAAAGAAAATCGAGGGACCACCAAATGGTTTCTTTACTTTCTCTTCTTTATATATATATAGAGAGAAGATAAAAAGATCGGTTTGGGAATGCCCTGTTTAAGGTGCGCACCAAAGCCACTTCCAGTTACGTGCACGCAACCGTGCAGGAGTTTCGCAATCTTTTTAAGTTTTGGGTTTTTCAAACCCCACGAGCAGTCTCAAATTGAAGATTTCACACTGAGTGGCCCACTTTTTTCAAGAAGCCACCGAGGAGATGTTATGTTCTATGCTATATCAATTCAAAAACAAAAGGCTTTGTTTTATTCTTAGGTCCATGATAGGATGGATAGTTATGGCTTTAGGTTTAAAGAGAACAATTTTATCTTAATGTGATGAAATCCACTTGACCTGTTTCTATCAAGCTTCTAGGTTTGATCAGATTCGATGTTGATTTTAAAAAATATATAAAAAATTGTTATTTATTATATTTTTAAAAATATATATATTTAAATCATGAAGATATGAAATAGTAGTTTGAGAATGAAATTTTTTAGCTTTTTTTTATTTTTTAATAATATTTTTGATTTAAATTAAATTTATAAATAAATTTATACTTTATGAAAGTATATTTTAAAAATAATTAAAAAATAAGGAGTATGACAATATGGCTGCATCACCGATAGGTACTGTCATGATGGGGTATGGAATGAGATGAGGCAATATATGAAAACTTAGGATATATTTTCTAAATATTTTTTTTATTCCTAAAAATTATAACTATAGCGAATAATTCTAAAAAAATTTAACTCCATTGTTATTTTCATTTAGATTGATCGAATTAAACCGCAAATAGCTATGGATTGGCTCATGACTGAAACCAAACGAGCCCAGTAGCCCTCTCAATTTATATTTTGAAGTAGCAGTTAGTCCCAACTATTAGTGAACAGCTATTTCATATAATTGCGAGGATCAGCCTTTGAGCAACAATCAAAGGTGGAGTCAAGAGTACATGGAATATTGTTTTCTGTTTGCCATGCTGCTTCTCTGCCGGACACGCATCGGTGGGTTGGAGATAGGGCTAGATAAGATGAAATAGGACTCTATATCCTCTTTTTACAACAATATTTGTAACCCCAGCTTTAATTATGGACACATGGCATTTAGGAAGTCCTATTGTCATTTAAGCTACTGGCATGACGTCTGGGTTCTCGATTTTTTTATCTGATCCGAAGCGTCACGTGGGAGTTTAAAAGGGGATGGAGGGTGACTCTTTCCTCCATCCCTGCGTGCGTCTTCTCCAGGTAAACCTCCTGGCCATGCCAGATCGGAGAGAGAAAGGATGAGAGAGAGAAAGAGCTTGAGAGAGGAACGAACCGTGCAGTCGGTCCGATCCTTGGTTTAGGTCCGGCGGCGTGCCCATCGCCTTGCCGGGCCTGAGCTTTGGTCGGTGACCTCCACCGGTGCCTGGCGTGCATCCGGTGGAGGTCCGGCCGGTCAAGGTGGCTGACCGTGCCGCTGGCACTGTAACAGGCCACGGCTGATAGAGAGAGAAAAGGGAGTTTAAGGATGAAATGGGAGGAAGAGAGGGAGAGAGAGGGGCTGGCCGCAGCGGCAGTCGGCTCCGGTCCGGCCAACGGTGGCCGGGCCGCCTCCAATTGGTCGGCCGTGCTGCCGACATGGTAAATTCCACGCGGGAGACGAAAGAGAGAAAGAGAGAGAGGGAGAGAAATTGATGAAAGAGAGAGGGGGGGTGGCCGGCCGCGGCGGCGGCCGGCTTCGGTCCGACCAAATACGGCCGGACCGCCTCCGATTTGGCCGGCGGCGGCTCTGGCCACTGGCTCAACTCAGCTCCCTATTTCGGTTGAAACAGGGGAGCTAGGAGGAAGAAGATAAATCGGGCCGGCTGGGCTGCGATTCTGCGGGCCTGTTTGGCCCTTTTTGGGCAGGGTTTTGGACCCTATAATGGGCCAAAAAATAGAAAATAAAATTATGGCCCGATTCAGGATGAATTCTAGTTTCTTGGGGTAATTTTATTTCCCCATTTGGACTCTTTTATTGGGAGATATTCAAGCCCAAAGTTGGGCCCATGGATTAGTTCGGGTAGAGTTGTAGGAGTCTTTTTATTATTCAGATTTTAGAGATCTAACTATGAAAAATAATTCTGTAGGTGCCCAGTTGTCCAAGTAGCTGGTTTATCATTTTGGAGTTGCGTATTGAGGTAAGTAAGCCAAATATAATAATTTTATAAATTATTAATTGTTGTATTTATAGTTTTATGCATATTTATGAAATGGAGTTTTATTGAAATTGGTAAACTGTACCATGAGTATTTAATTGAATATTTGCTACAATAGCTGGTATTAATTTGCAAAGTAATGGTTTATTATGCTTATGCCAAATATGATGTATATGTTTATTTTTAACTTTGCAAAGTAAATTGGTTACATGCAATGATTAAGAACGTACAAACCACCGTTATGTGATATGAAAAGATTATGCTTATGATGATGCATGATGTGTGATATGCATATATAATGATGACCCTGAATTATATTTATATGTGTTGCCGCGGTTCTTCTATAATGTGGCATGTAGAGGCCACACACATCTAAAGGATGTGCTCTGTTTGATGATGGCATGTGGAGGCCACACATCTAGAGGATGTGCTCTGATTGGCGATGATATGACATGTGGAGGCTACACACATCTAGAGGATGTGTGTTGATTGATTATGAGGTGGCATGTGGAGGCCACACACATCTAGAGGATGCGCTATGACTGATATGATATAGCATGTGGAGGCCATGCATCTAGAGGATGTACTCTGACTGATGATGATATGGCATGTGGAGGCCATGCATCTAGAGGATGTGCTCTGACTGACGATGATATGGCATGTGGAGGCCACACATCTAGAGGATGTGCTCTGACTGACGATGAGGTGGCATATGGAGGCCACACATATCTAGAGGATGTGCTCTGATTGAGGTGTAGCAGGGCCATGGGACACATAAAATATAATATAAAAATGATCATATTAATAGTGGGTTGTTTACAATGCATTTTCTAGTATTTATTGTATAAGCTTCCAAATTAATTGAGTGGTGATATGCTTGTTCTGATAGCATGATAAATGCATTTGAAATTGAAAGTTTATGGAATTATGACTTGATAATATCTTGATAAGATATGATGATATATGATTATTTTATACTATTATTATAGGCTTACTTATTGAGTGTGAGCTCATGTAAATCTCACAATGTTTTTCAGAGCCTCAGGATTGAAGATGGATTTATAGGGTAGATGGAGCTTTTATATAAATCAGTTTCTTGATATCATTGTAAACCCAGTATTACTTGTGTGTATGGTTTATAGCCCAGAACTATTGATTGTGTGTAGGGCTTGTAGCCCAAACTTATATTTATGGTTTGTGTTAAGTTATAGATTTGAATGGCCTAATTATAATATTGCCTTATATTGATCAATGTGTAAATTTCGGGACGCCTTGCATGCCCGGCATGCGGCGGGTTGTCACCCTAGCTCAAATTTTGGGTCTGAGGCGTGACAGCTTTTATGGTATCAGAGCCTAGGTTTTGATATTAGGGACACATACATGATGACACTTTAGGCAAATTAATAGGATGACATTGAGGCAATTATCACGTTTATGAACTTCAGACCTTATGTTTTGAAAGCCTGACATGAAAAAGTTTACCATAATTTATCAGGAGATAAGAATGACTCATCACACTGGAAGCCAACAAAATGATGAAGGTTCCCAGGTTGGAAATGTCGGTCAACCAGGAGGTCAGGAAGCTACTGGAGGTGCTTGCCCTGTCAATCCAGTCGGGGCTGATCATCAGCGACTTCAGACCGAGATGCTTCAGGTTCTTTCGGGCATGGCTCAGTCGATACGAGACATACAGCATCAGATCCTGCAAGCTTTATCGACTCAGTCTACCACTTCTGTCCCGCAGACTCACCTGCTCCCACTGTTCCGCAGACTCAGCCTGCCCTTATTATTCCGCATATTGCCCTACAGACTCAGCCTGCTCCACAAATTCAGTCACCGTACCTACTCTATCCACCATTGACCCAGCCTACTCCACCTCAACCTGGGTAGGGATTGGCCGCAGCTTTGCTAGATTTCAAAAAGTTTGCCCCTGCCCCTTTCTCTGATCCACCAACTGTTGATGCTGAGCGATGGGTGCGAGACATGGAGAAGGCTTTTATGGCCCATGGTAGTCAGGAGATGGAGCGGATCAGATTGCCACCTATCTTCTTCAGGGAGAAGCTTATGATTGGTGGTTAGTGAGGAGCAGCGTCGGGGTGGTCAGGTTATTTCTTGGGAGAGTTTAAGGAGGTATTTTTCGACAAATACTTTCCCAGGAGTGTGCAGAGCGGATGGAAACAGAATTTATTAAATTGGAGCAAAGGAATTTCTGTGGCCCAGTATGAAGCTGAATTCACCAGGTTGGCCCGTTTTGCTCCAATATAGTGACAATGAAATGGCCAAGATCACCAGATTCACTGAGGGACTGCGACCCAGACTGATGCAGCAGTCAATGCATTGAGCTCATTCTTATAGTGCTGTGGTGAATAAGGCCTTGGTGATTGAGAGGGATATGAATACAGTTCAGAGGATTGGGAGCAGCAGAGGAAGAGGAAATGGTCTACTTCTGGACTACCTCCTGCTCAAGCCAAGAAGAAAGGTGCGCATCAAGCCCTAGCAGAACAAAGGAATAGGGAGACTCGCTGCCACCACTGTGGGTATTTCCACTCAGGAAGACCTTGCCGCGGTGGGCCGGGTGCCTGCTTCCTTTGTGGAAAGACTGACATAAGATTGCCACCTGTCCCTTTCGAAAAAATCAGCAGCCCTCTTCCAGTCAAGCGATGAGTCAGCAGCATCAGCAGCAGCCACCGAGGACCCAGGGAAAGGTCTTCACTCTCACTCAGTAGGATGCTGCCGCCTCTAATTCTGTGGTGACAGGTAAACCATTTA
>UESW01004598.1:376292-387953 GCA_900491605.1 Calamus simplicifolius
ACTATGAGTTCTTGGTGATGCCGTTTGGTTTGACTAACGCCCCAGCAGCATTCATGGACTTGATGAACAGAATTTTTAAGCCATTCTTGGATCAGTTTGTGGTGGTTTTCATTGATGATATTTTGATCTACTCCAAGAGCCATAAGGAGCATGAAGATCACTTGAGGATTGTGCTACAGATTCTTCGGGAGAAGAAGCTTTATGCCAAGCTGCAGAAGTGTGAGTTTTGGTTGGATCAAGTCTCTTTCTTGGGTCATATAATCTCTAAAGATGGCATATCTGTGGACCCGAAAAAGATTGAAGCTATCATTAGCTGGAGCCGACCTTCCAATGTGGCAGAAGTCAGAAGTTTCTTGGGGCTAGCTGGTTATTATCGTAAATTTGTGGAGGACTTCTCTCGCATTGCTCTACCCCTAACTCGCTTAACCAAAAGCGAGTGAAGTTTGACTGGACAGAGGAGTGTGAGAAAAGTTTCCAGGAGTTAAAGCAACGCTGTTAGCTCCCATCCTTGTTCTTCCGACAGGATCTGAGTGATTTACTCTATATACGGATGCTTCTCGAAAGGATTGGGATGTGTTCTGATGCAGAACGGAAAGGTGATAGCCTATGCCTCCCGACAGCTGAAGCCTTATGAGCAGAATTACCCTACTCATGATCTGGAGTTAGCTGCTGTGGTTTTTGCTTTGAAGATTTGGCATCATTATCTTTATGGAGTGTCGTGTGATGTGTATACAGACCACAAAAGTCTAAAATACATCTTCACACAGAAGGAATTGAATTTGAGGCAGAGAAGGTGGTTGGAACTACTAAAGGATTATGATCTGAATCTGCATTATCATCCTGGGAAGGCCAATGTTGTGGCTGATGCCTTGAGCAGAAAGTCCTCTTCAGAGTTAGCTGCTATGATTACGTCCCAGCCTCACATTTTGAGAGACCTTGAGAGGTGGGAGGTTGGATTGAGAGTTCAGCAGTCTGATGGGATTGTTGCAAACTTGTACTTTAGCCGACCTTGGTTGACAGAATTAAGTCCTCCCAGATTGGAGATCCATAGCTGCAAAGAATTAAGGAAGCTGTGCAGTCAGGAGTTCAGAAGGAATTTTATATCAAGGATGATGGATCTCTGAGATTTGAAGGTAGACTTTGTGTGCCAAACGTTGGGGAGCTAAAGGCCGAAATCTTGAAAGAGGCTCACTACTCTCCATATACTGTGCATCCAGGTGGCACTAAGATGTACAGAGATTTAAAGAAAATTTTTGGTGGAAGGGCATGAAGAGGGAGATTGCTCAATATGTAGCCAAGTGCTTGGTGTGTCAGCGAGTGAAGGCCGAGCATCAAAGGCCTGCGGGACCTCTTCAATCTTTGATGATTCCTCAATGGAAATGGGAGAAGATTACTATGGATTTTGTGACTGGTTTGCCCAAAACTCTCAGGAATAATGATGCAGTATGGGTTATTGTGGACAAACTAACAAGTCAGCTCATTTCCTACCTTTCAGAGTTGGGGTCTCTAGTGAAAGATTGGCTAATTTGTATATTGAGCAGATCGTGAGACTCCATGGTGTTCCTATATCTATTGTATCGGATCGGGATACCAGGTTTGTGTCTCAATTCTGGAAGAGTCTTCATAAGGCCTTGGGAACCAAATTAAACTTCAGTACTGCTTATCATCCCCAGTCAGATGGACAATCAGAAAGAACCATACATCTAGAGGACATGTTGCGAGCCTATGTGATGGACTTGGGTGGTGCTTGGGATAATCATTTACCTTTGGTGGAATTTGCATATAATAATGGTTACCAAGCCAGTATCCAGATGGCTCCATTTGAGGCTTTGTATGGTAGGAGGTGCAGATCTCCTTTATGTTGGGATGATGTGGGAGAAAGGAAATTGTTAGGCCCTGAGCTGATTCAACAGACAGTGGATAAGGTGCATTTGATCAGGGAGCGTCTTCGTACAGCTCAGAGCAGACAGAAGAGCTATGCTGATGTTAGAAGAAGGGAATTGGAATTTCAGGTTGGGGACCATATTCTTAAGAGTATCACCAACCAAGGATGTGATGAGATTTGGGATTAGAGGAAAGCTGAGTCCACGTTATATTGGACCTTTTGAGATCTTGAGCAGAGTTGGAGAGGTGGCTTACAGCTTAGCATTCCCTTCTGGCTTACAGCTTAGCATCTATATGGTGTACATAATGTGTTCCATGTTTCTATGTTGAGAAAGTATGTTTCCGATCCAAGCCATGTAATAGAATATGAGCCTATTCAGTTGAGGAAAGATTTATCCTATGAGGAGCATCCTGTGCGTGTTGTGGATCGCAAGGATCAGGTCCTGAGGCGCCGCACCATTCCCTATGTCAAGGTTCAGTGGAGTAATCATTCTGAGAGGGAGGCTACTTGGGAACTTGAGGAAGAAATGAAAAAGAAGTATCCATAATTATTTGCAGGTAAATTCTCTATTCAAGATTGTTGATAGATCATATTTGAATTCTATAGTATATTTGAAGTATGTCAATTTCGAGGACAAAATTTTTATAAGGGGGGAGAATGTAACCCCCAGCTTTAATTATGGACACCTGGCATTTAGGGAGTCCTGTTGTCGTTTAGGCTACTGGCATGACGTCTGGGTTCCTAATTTTTTACCTGATTCGAAGCATCACGTGGGAGTTTAAAAGGTGATGGAGGGTGACTCTTTCCTCCATCCCTGCGTGCGTCTTCTCTAGGTAAACCTCCTGGCCATGCCAGATCGGGAGAGAGAAAGGATGAGAGAGAGAAAGAGCTTGAGAGAGGAACGGACCGTGCAGTCGGTCCGATCCTTGGTTCAGGCCCGGCGGCATGCCCGTCGCCTCGCCGGGCCTGAGCTTTGGTCGGTGACCTCCACCGTGCCGGGCGTGCGTCCGGTGGAGGTCCGGCCGGCCAAGGTGGCCGACCGTGCCGCTGGTGCTGTAACAGGCCGCGGCTGATAGAGAGAGAAAGGGAGTTTAAGGATGAAATGGGAGGTAGAGAGGGAGAGAGAGGGGCTGGCCGCGGCGGCAGCGGCTCCGGTCCGGCCAACGGTGGCCGGGCCGCCTCCAATTGGTCGGCCGTGCTGTCGGCACGGTAAATTCCAGGCGGGAGACGAAAGAGAAAGAGAGAGAGGGAGAGAAATTGGGGAGAGAGAGAAGGAGGGAGGCCGCCGCGGCCGGCTCTAGTCCTGCCAACGGTGGCCGGACCGACTCCAATTTGGCCGGAGTTGACGTCGGCACTGTCTACGTCGCATGGGAGACGAAAGAGAGAAAGAGAGAGGGAGAGAAATTGATGAGAGAGGGGGGGTGGCCGGCCGCGGCGGCGGCCGGATTCGGTCCGACCAATGACGGCCGGGCCGCCTCCGATTTGGCCGGCGGCGGCCCTGGTTGTCGGCTCAACTCAGCTCCCTGTTTCGGTTGAAACAGGGTAGCTAGGAGGAAGAAGATGAATCGGGCCGGCTGGGCTGCGATTCTGTGGGCCTGTTGTGCCATTTCTGGAGCCCTTTTTGGACAGGGTTTGGACCCTATAATGGGCCGAAAAATGGAAAATAAAATTATGGCCCGATTCAGGATGAATTCTAGTTTCTTGGGGTAATTTTATTTCCCCATTTAGACACTTTTATTGGGAGATATTCACGCCCAAAATCGGGCCCGTGGATTAGTTCGGGTAGAGTTGTAGGAGTCTTTTTATTATTCAGATTTTAGAGATATAATTATGAAAAATAATTCTGTAGGTGCCCAGTTGTCCAAGTAGCTGGTTTATCATTTTGGAGTTGCGTATTGAGATAAGTAAGCCAAATATAATAATTTTATAAATTATAAATTGTTGTATTTATAGTTTTATGCATATTTATGAAATGGAGTTTTATTGAATTGGTAAACTGTACCATGAGTATTTAATTGAATATTTGCTACAATAGCTGGTATTAATTTGCAAAGTAATGGTTTATTATGCTTATGCCAAATATGATGTATATGTTTATTTTTAACTTTGCAAAGTAAAATGGTTACATGCAATGATTAAGAACGTACAAACCACTGTTTATGTGATATGAAAAGATTATGCTTATGATGATGCATGATGTGTGATATGCATATATAATGATGATCCTGAATTATATTTATATGTGTCGCCGCGGTTCTTCTATGAAGTGGCATGTGGAGGCCACACACATCTAGAGGATGTGCTTTGTTTGATGATGATATGGCATGTGGAGGCCACACATCAAGATGATGTGCTCTGATTCGCGATGATATGGCATGTGGAGGCCACACACATCTAGAGGATGTGTGCTGATTGATTATGAGGTGGTATGTGAAGGCCACACGCATCTAGAGGATGCGCTATGACTGATGATGATATGGCATGTGGAGGCCACGCATCTAGAGGATGTGCTCTGACTGATGATGATATGGCATGTGGATGCCTCGCATCTAAAGGATGTGCTTTGACTGACGATGATATTGCATGTGGAGGCCACACATCTAGAGGATGTGCTATGATTGAAGATGAGGTGGCATGTGGAGGCCACACACATCTAGAGGATGTGCTCTGATTGAGGTGTAGCAGGGCCGTGGGACACATAAAATATAATATAAAAATGATCATATAAACAGTGGGTTGTTTACAATGCATTTTCTGGTATTTATTGTATAAGCTTTCAAATTAATTTGAGTGATGATATGCTTATTCTGATAGCATATAAATGCATTTGAAATTGGAAGTTTATGAAATTATGACTTGATAATATCTTGATAAGATATGATGATATATGACTATTTTATACTATTATTATAGGCTTACTTATTGAGTGTGAGCTCATGTAAATTTCACAATGTTTTTCCAGAGCCTCAGGATTAGAGATGGATTTATGGGGTAGATGGAGCTTTTTATAAATCAGTTTCTTGATATCATTGTAAACCTAGTATTACTTGTGTGTAGGGTTTATAACCCATAACTATATTGATTGTGTGTAGGGCTTGTAGCCCAAACTTATATTTATGGTTTGTGTTAAGTTATGGATTTGAATGGCCTAATTATAATTATTGCCTTATATTGATCAATGTGTAAATTTCGGGACGCCTTGCATGCCCGGCATACGGCGGGTTATCACCCTAGCTTAAAATTTTGGGTCTGGGGCGTGACAATATTTTAATTAGTCAAGGTATGGTATTGAGAATAGAGCGACACGTCTCAGCTAAAAATTCGGCTAGATTCGGAGCTACAATTTTTATAATAGGTAAGCTCTTTCTTTGTGCACCGCCTAGTGCAGATTGCACGGATCGCGCACGATGAATAGCACGCACATGTGCAATTATACATAGTAAAAAATTAATTTTATTTTTTTATGTACCATAAGTATAATCGTACGTAAGAGCACACATTGTAAAAAAAAAAAAAAAAAAACAATATATGGAGAATCAATAGAATAAAAATAATAAAATGAAAGAAGGCAGACAGATCAAAACCAATCGTCACCCATTTGGATGATTTTAAGTTGAAATTTTCATTAATATTATATACTAATATATATATATATATATATACAGGGAGAGAGAAAGATAGATTTAACCATATATATCCGATTAGTTTTAGGATCCATGTGAATTTAAAAATAGAAAAGATGATTAAATTTTAAACTTAATTACATTTGAATGCAGCAAAGATTAAGGTTCAATTATTTTCTCACCCTTGATGTATATGGATCAAAGCTACTTTATTATTTCTTTTATCTTTCATATACGTGAATTGCAGGATTTAAAGAATGTAGATAAATTGGATTTCAAAACTATCCCTTTTTTTTCATCTTTCTTATGTTCTCTATATATAATAATTATAGTTAAATCATTAGCGTCCAACAAAACATCTTAATTATTAAGCGTTTTTGTACCAATAGAGCAGTGTAATCACTCATCGTTCTAAGAAGAGGTTGTCTACGCCAAACACTCACTTTAGGAAAGTCTTTATGCACGAGGTGCGGTGTAGCTTGCACCCAGCATGTTCGGCTATTGGCATGTGATGCATGCGCACATGTGCTAAAAATAATATCTTTTTTATTTTGACACGTGCTTGTGATTGTGTACCAATTATCAAGTGCGATGCAACTCCTACTATATCGCACCCAATGCAGCATGACTTCTCCCTCATATTAATAACTGCAGTAGATTGATTAGCGGTGTATAATGGACTATGCCAATCCATTGAGGAGGCGAAGCTCAATATGATGCTGAACCATGAAAATTATTGTTGCACTTAGGGATGGCAACGGCCCGAGAATGGCCCGAGGTGGCCTATACCGATCCCCATCCTCATTAGAAAAAAATGTCCTTGTTCCCTATCCTATTAAGCCATTATAGTTAATGGGGCGAGGACGGGGATACTCGGCCAGACAAATGTACCAGTTTGTTCGTTTACATAAAAAAATAAAATTATTTTATTAATTTATAATTTATTAAAAATAAAAAATTATTTTTTTAAGGATAACATGGAGACCGATCATAAAAGAAGAAAAAGTAAGAGACGACTGCGTGAAAGAAGAAAGAGTAAGAGTAAGGAAGAATAAATTTAAACATATTTTACTATATATATTTATTTATTTTAAATTATATATATATATATATATATATATATATATATATATATAAATTTAAATATATTATATTAAAGCTAACGAGGATGGGTAAACGGGGATGAGACGGAGAATACCGTCCCTGAGCCATTTATCCATTAATGAGAAACCCCCGTTACTTGTTAAGCTGTTTAGATTGGGGATTCTTCGATCCGTTCAAAATGATATCGCTCGGATAAACGGCCAAACAGAAAAAATTGCTATCCCTAGTTACACTGAGAACAATGTAGCAAGTACGCATCGATCCAGATAATTGACACACGCTGCGTACATGTGTGCGTGCCAAGGATAAAATCATCCTTTCTGGTTGCACGCGCAAGTGCCAAAGGGCAAGAGCTTCATCGCCCTCGGTGTACTAAGATTTTTCCATTGGACCATATCTGGTTTGGCCCATAATGAATAATTTAGATGTGGTCCGAGACTCCTAGAGATGCTGGTTTACGGGCTGATACAACCAAGTAATGGTCATAAGGTTTTAAGCAAAATATCCCTTTAACAGCGACAAACAACTATGAAGATATTTTCTCAATTTAGCATTAAAAAATCAGCAAAAAAAAATGATGATCATCACAATGACTGATTAGTTCACCAGCCCACAACCTCTATCCTTAAGAAGAGTCTTATTGTACCGTCTTTCAATGCAGCAAGCGTGCACCGATAGTGCAAATTGGTTGCCATATGCCAATGTGCAAGCAATGACCCAATAAACCTTATCGCACACTGCATATGTACCATATGAGTAAATGGCCAATTCATACGATCAATACACGCTTTCTGCACCGATGGTAAGTCTTTTCCCTGCCCTCAATAGTATCTGATGGTACGCTATGGTCCTACCCTCCCCTCCTCAGCCAAAGGCAGCAAACAAGTTAGAAAAGCTCAGGTTGGGCGTCCAGAGCCACAACAAACCGACATCACTAATGGGTTGGGTTGGTCAGATTTATGACCTGCATGTTAGGTGGGTTGAATATAGATAGCACAAGCATGACCATTGGATCATTGATACAGGGACATAATGAAAATGTTACCAACAAAGTTATCAATTTTGAACACATTAACATACGTTAATGCATAATTCCCTCTTGCGATTGCTCCTTTCTTCAACCAGCCAGTGAGTGTTGCATCGACTCTCTCCTTTGCCTGCCACAGCCAGTGTCACCATTCTTGAAAATGATCAAAACTTATTTCTGAATGCTTCACAAGAAGTGGATTATTGGGTGCTTGGTTCCTTATTAAAAACTCAATTTAGTCCTCAGTATTTCTTAAGAAGCTATACTCTCGTACAAGTATTCTAAATGCCCGCAAGGGCAAGCCTGGACCAGACGTACATGTACTTGTTAGAAAAGTTTTTAATAATAAAAATAAAAAAAAAAAGAAGAATGCTCGCGAGAGTTGCTCCAGGACGTTCACGGGCACCTTCTTTGATGCAACGTTCCGTTGAAATGTTGCGTGTACATTGGAAGGCCAACGTTTCAGAAACGGTCCAAATAATTTAATTGTAAGCCATTTTTAACGTAATTTAAGGCTAACGGCCATTAGGCCTTTAAGGCCATTATGGGCCGAGCCATTTGAGTTTTTATGGGCCGAGCCTATAAACAGGCTTAGGGATTCAGATTGAGTGTAGGAATCAATATAGAATGATTTGGAGTAGCCCTGATTTGTTTTATCTCATTTTACTTCTTTTTTCTATTGATATTTTCTTGGGCATCTGAAGGAAATCGTTGGGTTTGCACCTCCACACGATCGTGCTCGTAGTAGGAGAATCGGGTCGAGCACCTGCACGAAGGGGCGAAAATCTGATCCTTAGGGCAGTATCTAACATGCCTCGGTCCTGGTTTGATCCATCTTATCTTTGGTTTTATTTTATTTGTATATTTAAATTTCTATAACATATTTCTAGCAATTTTTAGAAGGGATTTTTTGTAAGATCAAAACTATTTTCCAACAGCTAAGGATCAAATTTTCTTCTTTTCTAGAAATTGCTAGATTTTCATTCCATCTACTTATTTGCTTTTGCATGAGTTTGCTCAACATATAAAGTTTTCATGCCATCCTGAAATGCCTGTGCATTAATGGTGCAAATGTTGCTATGCTAAATTATGATCATCCATTGGGCCCAAGATTTAAGGGAAAAGATTATGGTTTGAATACTTATTATTTTCCTTGCAATGCGTTAACTTATATTTCATAAGTTGATTTTTTTTTACCGTTGGAAGGGATTGTTGTGCTATATTGCTTTAAAAGAGTTAGTTGATACACGCCATTTTTCTTCTTCCTTACTAATTTTTGTTAAATATATGGTAAAATGAATACTTAGTTTATCTTCACCATCATACAGTTAAGTGCTCATGCACATACATGGACAGAAATTGGTTGTAACAAATCTTGGTTATTAAATAGATTGGGCAATCATGGTCATGTACTTAGCCTATAATAAAAGCGACTGTCTAACTATCTCTGCAATTTGCTATGCAATTGTTTTAGTACAAACAATCATTATTGGTTTATCTGCTTCATTTGTAGTATCAGATTTTAATACATTTTGATATGCCTCGGGTGATATATGGTGAGCATAAAATATACTAAACTGATAAATAAGACATAACAAAAATAATAACATATGACATTGTTGTCTTATTCTAAATGTTAGACACTATTGAGCTTCCTTTGTCTTCTGACTTTTAGAGGTTGAAGCTGGATCTTGGTGTGTGTGCATATGGTTTGTTCAACATGTCAGAGGCTTCTTTCTATTCACCGAACATTCACATGTTTAATTATATGTATATAAATATATACGCATTTATACATGTATGTATATAGGTACATAGACGTATGCAAATCAGGTGGGGCTTGTCACATCTTAGTGCCCAAGTACAGTAATATGTATACTTATCTCTCCTCAAGTTGGTGTAGTAACTAACAAAGCTAACAAATATAAAGCTGAAGTGCTAATCAGAAAATGAATTATTTGTTCACTGAATAGATAGACAAGGGGTGAAGTCATCAAATAGGTGGTTAACCATTCAGCATGAAAACAAAGCCTTGTTAAAAAAAACACACATGCTTGCACTTGTGCACATAATATATGCGTGCTTGTATATAGATATATTTTTATATCATCTTATTATTTAACTTTCAAGTGCAGCTACTAGCATATATTTGCATTCTTACATAAATGCAAAAGTTTTTCTGTTACAGATAAGTGTTTTCTGGTATTTGCATTCTTACATAAATGCAAAAGTTTTTCTGTTCCAGATCAGTGTTTTCTGGTATAGTGATCAATATTTAATATCTCCTTGTTGTGTAAAGTTGCTAGACAAAAGTGACAGCATTGGGCAAATACTTATTGCTTACCCACTATTGTGAATCTTTTATGTTACCAAATGGCAAAGAAGGATGAACTTGGATGCTGTGACAAGGTATGTCATTTAAATGCTCTATTTTGAGTCTCTTGAAATCTATTGCCATGAGATTTAATAAAAGTTTTTATAATTTACTCATGACTGTTGGAATATCCAACTTATTGTTTACCTTATATTTGGGTATTCAATTTTTAATATCTTTGCCTGATTCTCTTATTTGAGGTCTAGTTCAAAAATAAAATTATCTCTTTGGAATTTGCTGAGAAGATTTGGCAGACTAATTAACCAAGGAGTTATCTAGGAATGGAGTCCTAGATTCATCGAGGGGGATGTGGCTTAAGCCATTATTTGATCGCCAGCAGTGGATACCCAACTCTGTGATTGGAGATCCCATGAATGAGGTTCAATGTGGTAGAAATGAAGCTGATTGAGTGATCGTGTTAGAGCACAAATTTTTGAAAAATTTTTCATCCCATCCCTTTGATGAATGCTCTTATAAAGTGACAAAGTAAATTCGTGTAAGGTTGAGTTATACTCTTAATGGATCCGAGGTAGGTTATTTGTAGGGTATTGTCACAATACCCTTGGAGGATTCACCTATATGAGAATCATCATTAGGCCGTGACTAAAGGTTTGGGCTAATCTTAAAGAATTCTCATGAAAAATTAAGGTATTAAGCACAAGGCCTTTAAATGCGCTGACCGCTTAAAACCAATTGATCCATACTAGTGTGTGATTAGTAGAAGTCTGAATCAAAGGACCTAGTTCAAGGTCTAATCCACTATGGTTCCTTCATATGTATACAATCAACACTAAGTGAGGTTCAAGTCCATAGGACACCTCACCTATTGCGCAGTATAAGATGTCCTAAAATTTTTGTTATATTATTTTTTTTTTATTTAAACTTTTGTGGGAGATTGTTAAAAAAGTTTTAATAATAAAAATAAAAAAGGAAGAACGCCCGCGAGCGTTGCTCGCGGACGTTCACGGGCACCTTCTTTGATGCAACGTTCCGTTGGAACGTTGCGTGTACATTGGAAGGCCAACGTTTCAGAAATGGCCCAAATAATTTAATTTGTAAGCCGTTTTAACGTAATTTAAGGCTAACGGCCATTAGGCCTTTAAGGCCATTATGGGCCGAGCTGTTGGAGTTTTTATGGGCCGAGCCTATAAATAGGCTTAGGGATTCAGATTGAGTGTAGGAATCAATATAGAATGATTTGGAGTAGCCCTGATTTGTTTTATCTCATTTTACTTCTTTTTTCTATTGATATTTTCTTGGGCATCTGAAGGAAATCGTTGGGTTTGCACCTCCACACGATCGTGCTCGTAGTAGGAGGATCGGATCGAGCCGGATCGTGCTCGTAGTAGGAGGATCGGGTCGAGCCGGATCGTTGTACCTTAGGGACAGATCGCCAACAATCTGCACGAAGGGGCGAAAATCTGATCCTTAGGGCAGTGTCTAATATGTCTCGATCCTGGTTTGATCGATCTTATCTTTTGGTTTTATTTTATTTGTATATTTAAATTTCTATAACATATTTCTAGCAATTTTTAGAAAGTGATTTTTTGTAAGATCAAAAACTATTTTTCAACAGTACTCAAGATGTTGCCAAATTATATAAGCAAAATATTAAATGTACTTTACCTCTCATGAATATATGAGAGGA
>UESW01004598.1:392287-494433 GCA_900491605.1 Calamus simplicifolius
TTGAAGATAGCTGATTGACGTTCGTTGAGATCGTGCCGCCGGCGAACGTAGGAGTTCAGGCTCTCGGGTTGTACCTTGGAGGAGGGTTGAGGTCCAAAGTTCTTCGCACGAGAAGCGGGCCGGTTCTTCTTTAGGGCTGTGGTTGAAACCGCCTCCCAGGCTTGACTTTTAACTCATTCTTATTTTGATTTTTTATTTTCTACTGAATATAATCAGCCACTCACACACTACTGATTTATTTTTATATATAAATATGCATTGATAGATTCCAAGGATGAAGAAATAAATTTATTTTTACTTTTAAACTTTATTTTTATTTTTAAAATTTTTAACAGGTTGTTCTTCTATTTTTGTTTGAAAAAAATGAAAGGAAAAAGAAAGGTAATATCAATTATATTGTTTGGATAGAGAAGAAAGAAAAGAAGAGAAAAAGTTATGTAACAATTATATCTTTTCAGAATAAAAAATGAACCATAAGACTGAAGAATAAAGAATAAAAAATAAAGGATATTTTCATCTTTCAAAACAATATAACTTAAATATTTTTTCTTTTCCCATCTTATCCCAATTTAAGAGTTAACAAATTTATCTTCGCTAAGAAAGAAACAAGAAAAATTGATTACTCTAAATTTTTTTCTTCTCTTTTTTGCTTTTCTCTAATTTTTTTCAAACAAAATAACTTTTTTTTTTTCTTCATTTTCTTTTTTCTTCCCTCTATTCACCTCAATTCAAATGGTCGCTTAAGAGCGAGATTTTATTGGAAATGATTTACCTGGGCCCATCCAGATGTGGACCGGGACGAGTGTGACGTTTGAATCCCTCTTTCCTCCTTCCACGGGTCAACCAGCTCGTCGCTCTGCCAGCCATCCGCAACTTGTGCCATCGACGCTTGGTTGCTGGTCCACCACGTTTCTTACGTTCTGGTCGATGCCTCGAATTTAGATCGGAATTCCGGAGAAAAACGTTTCCCCTATCTGGGGAAAGCGCTACTGAGCGATGGTTGATCTCGCTTATATTCTCCCTCTCTCTCTCTCTCTCTCTCTTTAAATTTAGAAGCCAAGTCCCATCCTGTGTAGAACTTGTTTTACTTTAGAAATTAGAGGTAGAACCTTCCCTTTGGCAGCTAGCTTCTTTATTTTTTTTTAATCGAGTCAATATGCCGACATTAATTCCTAAATGCTTTTTTTTCTTTTTTCTTTTTTCTTTTTTAATTGAGTCAATATGCCTACATTACTCCCTAAATAAATGTTTTTCTTTAATCGAGTCAATATGTATGCCGACATCAGCCCCGAAAAAAAGACAGCATCGGCGCCACGGAGCCTGCTAACTCGGAGGACAACGCATCTCTCAAACGCGCCCGTCAAATAATCAATTAATTAATTTGCCAACGATTATGCTGCCATATTGCTCTCTCATTAGAGGCGACAAAATCGAACATCACATCTGAATGCGATTTAAATTCGATATAAAATGATTAATTTTAAATATATTCATATCGTTAAGGTAGAGATAAGATTATGATATGAATAATCATATCATGCCATAAATTGATTTATCAATTAATAAATAATTTATTTATAATTTATTTAATTGATAGCATATTAAATGTATCATGTTAAATATATCGAACCAAAACTATTTATATTAATCAAGCCATATTTATTTGTATTCAGTAAGTTATTATATTATATCAATTTAATATTATTTATTTATTAAATTAAATTATGTGCATTATATATATACTACTATATTTTAACTTTAACATGACACAAACAAACATGATATAAAAACGTGAATCGTCACTCCCATCTCTCACCATATATATAGAGATATTACTATTTTTAATCATTAATGAAAATGTCAAATAATTAAACAAATCAAAGAGTAATTTATATGTTATTTTCACTTAGCCCTCTAAATTATGCAGGTATTTATATTTTTCTCTAAACTAAAAAGATTCTCGATCCTTTAGTTATGATTTAATTTATATTTCATCATAGCCATTTAAAAAGATTAAATATGTATCAGAATTAACAAAAGAATAGATACGTGATTGTCATATGATTATTAAAAAGTGAATCAATAGGTATCAATAATAATTATAAAACGTTATATGATGCTAATAATAATCAAATCATTTAATGACTGTGACGTGATACATATTTACAAAGCTCTGCTTCTCCTTCCACTTGGACGGAGGACCGGCGTGATGTTTGGAAGACTCCGGTGAAGGTGGCTCGTCGGCAGATTTCCTCATCCAAGATGACGGTCGATGGGTCGGGAGTGGCGTTGCTTCAGCCAGGGAAGATGAAGTCCCCTTTTTCTTCAAGGAAGGGAGGCGTGTCGTTGCTGCCTGGGCGTGCCGAATTGAAACTCTGTGACAGGAACCGCAGCCAGTGACTAAGGAGAGCTCCTGTGATCCTCCTCTGATCAGTGTGGTGAAGACTTCCAATCCCTTCTCCTCTCTTGATCTGGAGCTGGGAGCTGAAGGCCATATGGACTGTAGGGATGGGTTCCCGGGTTCTCTGAAACGGGCCAGACCGGTGGTGACTTTGTCTCCAAGGTCTTTTCCTAAATCGGTGCTCCGGAGGGAAAAAGGTAAGGCCTCTGTGTTGAAAAAAGGGGGGGCCTCATCTTTACCTCGTGTCGGACTTGACTTACCCCCTTGTGGCCAAATGGTGGCCAGGTACGGTCAAGGGCGCAGTCTGATCAGGGTACTGGGTCCTTTTCGGAGGAGGTTGACGGAAGTTCTGTTGGTCAGGGTCCTGGTTCTGTGTCAAACGTTACAGCTTTGGAGATGGAAGGGCCACTGGTCTGTTCAGATCTTCAGTCTGATGTTTGCCCTCCGATGGTAGGGGGTATTGCTGACAGCATTATGATGGAGGACCATGGAGGGGTCCCAGTTTCTCTCAGTCTATAAAATGAGGATTCTTCTGGAATGTGAGAGGTGTTCGCAAGCCATCTTTCGTTCCTCTTTTGGAAGAATGTTGCAGCTGCATAAGTTTGATATATGTGTCCTTTTGGAAACGAGACTGTCGGGTGAGAGTCTGGCTCGGTTTCGTAAGCAGATGGCCCGATCTTGGTCCTCTTATGCTGTGGAGGCTGAAGGATTGTCAGGAGGTATGTTGGCTCTTTGGCGTTCCTCTGCGTTACGATTGATGCTTTTCATCAGTGTAGTCAGCAGATAAGCATGATTGTCTCTGAAGGTGCTTCTGACCTTGGCTCTTATCGGCTGTCTACGCCAGTACTGACTATCGGGAGAGAAGGATTCTCTGGTCTGAACTTCGTTCCCTTCTTGATCAAGGTATTCCTTCTGTTATTGCTGGGGATTTCAATTGCATTACGGAGCCTAATGAGAAACGAGGGGGTAGACGGGTTACTGGCTCAGCTGACATAAATGAATTCAGATCTTTCATTGATTCTGCTGGATTGCTGGATTTGGGGTACTCTGGACCCCAATTTACCTGGTGTAATAATCGGCAGGGTTCTGCTCGTGTTTGGGAGAGGCTGGATAGAGCTATGGCTACAGCTCAGTGGCTTCATTTGTTCCCTGCGGTTACCGTCACTCACCTTTCTAGAATTGCTTCTGATCACTGCCCTATTTTGATCTCCACGGAGGTTGTTCAGCATCAGCGTAAGCAGTTCAGATTTGAGCAGTTTTGGACTGCCCATTCAGCTGCTCGTGCTATTATTCATCACATCTGGCATCTCCCTGTCAGGGGTAATGCTGTTTATCGATTATCTCGTCGTCTTAAGATGACCAGGCATAGATTATCCAGATGGAGTAGAGTGGAGCTGGGGGATTTGGTCAGACATATTGAACAGGTAGAAAGTGACATTAGCGCTTTACAGGCTAAGGAAGATCAGGACGGATTTCTGCAGGCCTCGGACCTCTATTCTCTCCGGGATAAGCTTGCTCAGCATCACTCTCTTCTTCGGCAGCAGGAGTTTATTGGTGGCAGCGATCCAGGGCTCAGTGGATCCGTGATGGTGATCGTAATACCAGATTTTTCCATCAGGCTACTTTGAAGCGGCGTGCTGCCAATAGGATTCGGAGATTAGTTGATGATGAGGGGAATACTCAGGAGGATACCCAATCTATTAGGGAGATGCTTCTTCATTTTTTCCAGTCTAGATGGGCTGATTCTTCTGGTGGGGGGGGCCGGTAATTCCGGTTTCAGATTCTATGAAAGTCTCTTCCTTGGATAACAGTATGCTGGCCAGATCTATTTCTGCGGATGAGATTAGGGCGGCCCTTTGGGACCTTGGCCCGGATAAGGCCCCTGGGCCTGATGGGTTTCCGCCTTTCTTTTATCGTCATTATTGGGACATTGTGGGTCAGGAGGTGGTCTTGGCAATTCAGTCTGTTTTCCTAGCTAAACAAATTCCTGTGGAATGGAATCAGACCTTTATTTCTTTGGTGCCCAAGCGTCCTGATGCCTCCCTTCCTCAGCATTTTCGGCCCATTAGTCTTTGCACTACTCTTTATAAGGTCTGTGCTCGGCTTTTGGCTCGCCGTCTTTCTCTGGTGATTCCTCGCCTCATTTCAGCTGAACAAGGGGCGTTTATTAGAGGGCATTCTATTTCAGATAATATTCTCATTGCCCAGGAATTTATGTTTGACTTGCAGAGAGCTCCGGCCAGGAGAAGTCTTATGGCTGTTAAACTTGATATGGAGAGAGCCTATGACAGACTGAATTGGGCTTTTTGCACCGCTCTCTTACGGAGTTTGGATTTGATGGCTTGTTCATTGAGTGGATTATGGCTTGCATTCAGACGCCGTCCTTTTCTATAATTATTAATGGGAGTCCGACCAGATTCTTTCACTCTACTGTGGGGATCCGACAGGGTTGCCCTTTATCCCCTTTGTTGTTTATTCTAGCTGTGGATGATCTGTCTCGTGCTTTCCATCAGGCTCAGAGAGATCGGAGGATAGCCCCATTTATGGCTGGTGCGGAGGGCCCTATGGTTTCCCATCTCCTGTTTGCGGATGACTGCATTCTCCTGGGCCAGGCTTCTATTGTTAATGCGTCGTCTCTCTATTCTATTATCCAGATACTGTCAGGCTTCGGGCAGAAGGTTAATTTTCTAAAGTCCACTATATGTTTCAGCCCGAAGACTCCTAGATCTATCAGGGAAGCCATTATTTCTTTATCGGGTATTTCTACTCAGGCTGACAGATTTATGTATTTGGGGATTCCTATCACAGGAAGACGTCCCCGTTGCTCTGACTACTATGAGCTTGAGAGGAGGGTTCATCAGCGTATGGAGGGGTGGCAGGTTACTGGCCTTTCGATGATGGCCAGAATTATTATTATACGCTCGGTTCTCTCCTCCCTTCCCCTGTACCTTCTGTCTAATTCTATTATTCCTATTACTTGTCTTAAGAGGATTGAGAGAAGTTTCCGTGATTTTCTGTGGGCTTCTACGCAAGAAGGTCATGGTACGCATCTTTTATCCTGGGAACTGTCTGCATGCCTATCCAAGACGGCGGGCTTGGGATCCAGTCTCTGATTGTTAGAAGGGATGCCCTTCTTGCCAGACATGCTTCTAGATTCCTTCTGGAGCCGCATTGCCTTTGGAGTACCTTGATGCGTGCTAGGTACGGTGCCTGGATGCCGGATTCTTATATCAGGCCACTCATGGTTGCTCCTCTTTTTGGAAGGAAGTTTGTAGATTTGGTCAGTCTATCAGGGGTAATGTTACGTGGATGATTGGAGATGGATCATCTATTGATGTTATTCAGGATATTTGGTTTTCTGAGATTCCTCTCTCACGATGGCCCTCTTTTATCAGTATTGACATCCCTTACAACCTTCGGGTCAAGGATTTGATTTCTTCTGATCCCCCTGCCTGGCATATCCCTCAGTGACCCGTTTCTTCGGGTTGGAGCTTTCTAGACGTATTCTCTCGATGCCCCTTATCCCAGGTTGCTCATCTGACTCCAGGCTTTGGCAGAGATCTTGTCTCTAGGGCTCCTATCAAGGATTTGATGATGATTTTCAGGCCGGGTTCCCAGCGTTCGATGGATGCTGATTGGATTTGGAAGCTTCCCACCCTCCCCAGAGTGCAGCTATTTATGTGGAAGCTTCTGTGGGATTGTCTCCCTACTTGTCTTCTTCTCTCTAGAAGGGGTCTGTCGATTCAGCCGTGCTGTCCTTTATGTAGGGTGGAGGACGAATCCTCTGACCATGCTATCTTTACCTGCCCCAGGGCGAGACGGATATGGCATAGGGTGGGTTATTCTTTCAGATGGACGATCTGGGTTCTCCTCGCTCTTCTTTCTTCCTGGATATTCGTAGAGCTTCTCCGCAGAGGTGTAGCCGTTGGATTGCCACGGCTTATCATATCTGGTTATCGAGAAACCAGATTCTTTTCACGGACGACCCTATATCTTCCTTCAGGATTATGAGGAAAATCAGATCTTTGGTCATGGACTGTGCCTGGGTTGGTTCTGACGTCTCTGGCCTCTGGGGATCCCCTGCTGCTTCGGCAGCGAACCGACATTCGGTGTTCATCTCCTGGGATCCCCCTCCTCCAGGTTCGTCAAAATCAATTTTGATGGTAGTGTCCGTGGCAGAGCTGCTGGTTCTGGTTTCCTCATCCGTGGCCCTCAGGGTGAGCTTCTGGGAGCGGGAGGTTTTGGTTCTATTGACTCCTCCGTCCTGATGTCTGAGCTTTATGCGGCCTGGGCGGGCATTCTTATGCTGTCAGGACTCTTCAGGCCCAGAGGGTTTTCATTGAGGGTGATTCCATGTCGGTTATTTCCTGGCTGCAGAAGGAGAATTGCCATTCTGGCCCTACTAATCCGATGCTGACGGACATCGTTCTATCCTTCTAAGGTCGACTGTACTCAGATTCGCCACATTTATCGAGAAGCCAATTCGGCGGCGGACTGGGTAGCTCCTTTGTGGCCCAGCATGCTGGATTGTGGTTCTGGAAGCCGAGCGATCCCTGTCCTTCTATTTACAGCAAATTTTTATTCGGATCTTTCTGGGCTGACTCGCACTAGGTTAGTGTGATCGCCCATTTTTTGTACCAAAAAAAAAAGAGACACGAACCGTACCAACCAAAGCAATATGAAAGACTTTTTACATTTTATCCGAAGTAGCAAATCTTATGTAAACTCCATCTTTTTTTATCGATCTATATGCATTTATATGATTTAATATGATAAAATAAAATAGCAAAGATCATAATTATGAATTCGTAAGTGATATACTATCTCTAATGGGATGAAATGGGATGGCTTTCCTTTCAAAAAAATATTAAGATATGACCCAAGTTGTAAAATTACGGTATCGTTAGTTGTAAAATTACGATACTCATTCAAAAACGTTAAGACAACTTTACGATATCCCAACAAAAAAAATTACGACATTTCAGTTATTAAATTACGACACCATAATTATAAAATTACGACACCCATTTAGAAAGCCAAAAAAATTATGATATCCAAGCTGTAAATTTACTACACCGTAATTATAAAATTACAATACCCATTCAGAAAACGTGTCTATACACAAATTCAAAAAAAAAAAGCTGAACAGCTAAGATGATACCTCACACCGTAATTATAAAATTAAGACATTCATTAAGAAAGTTAAAAAAAATTACGACATTTCAGTTGAAATTTACATACCGTACTTAATTTACAACACCATAGTTATAAAATTACGACATTCATTCAGAAAACGTGTCTGTACATATATAAAAAAAAAGCTGAATGAGTATTAATGCATGTCACATCAAAATTTAAGATGACACCCCAGTTGTAAAATTACGACACCGTGGTTATAAAATTAAGACATTCGTTCAGAAAGCCAAAAAAAATTACGACATCTCAGTTGTAAACTTACAACACCGTAGTTATATAAAAATTACGTCACTAATTCAGAAAACGTGCACAACAGTATATACATAAATTTTAAAAAAATGAATAGATATTAATGCACGTCATATCAAAATTTAAGATGGCATCCCCGCTATCTCATTTCGTTCCATTGCATCAAGCTATGTAGGATTCATGTGGACCAATAAAAAGAAGCGATGTACTTCACATAGAATTTGTTGCACCGAAGGCGATGTATAAAACTTTTTCAAGCAATATTGCATGAAATTTTGGGTTCAAATCCACTTTCACCAAGGCTTGGGGGTGCTGCCCTATCATGCACCTAATTTAAATTATGTACACTGTATGCTTTGTAATGTGTATGCGTGTATATATGAATTCATGTATGAAGGCTTAGTATTTAGGTTGGTGTGAACCCTTCAATCTAATCTAAACTTTGACATTTGGCCATTTTGCGGGATGCTGTCAGTGTCTAGATCCGACACATCTATCGCAAGCCAATGCTGCAGCAGACTGGGTAGCGGCGGCGGTTGCTCAACATGCAGACTATAGGGTATGGGTGCAGGATGATTCATGTCCTACTATTTAAATCAAATATTATATTCTGATAATTCTGGGCTGATTCGCACTAGAATTATGTAATCGCCCATCTGTATCAAAAAAAAAAAATCTAATCTAAACTTTGGCATGGATGGATCGTCACAAGATATGATCTCATAGGCTGTACGCCATGAAGCCACATCTCCAAGAATGTGAAGTGCCTATGGCAAGATGAGCTATATCCAATAACGTACCTGAAATATTAAATTTACTGGTTAGAGCTTATGTTCACAGGGAGACTAAACTTGTGTGTGTCGTCCAAAACAAAGATACTTGTATATATGGTAGATATATAAGTCCAACTCATTGGCCTGAAATTAAATTTGTTGGCTCTATGATCAATGTGCACCCTTAATCTACGAGCTCAATGATAAAAGAAGGTTGGTTCTAAGTTACCATCACTTTCTTTTAGGCCCAACAAGATTTGAGTTTCTATTTTGGAAGCATATTATGCCAAAGCTTCATAAATGACTTTTGTTTCTTCATTCTATGAATCTTTGTAGAGAACTTCTCCACCCTCAGGGTCAAAGAAAAGTGGCAAGAGCAACTAGAGCACTTGCAATTCTAATTTACTGAAACCTCATCCTCAATTCCATCCTTTATCTCTTAGTAACTCTCACAGAAAATATAACAAAATTAACTTTGATAGATCCCAACATTCTCATTCAATAGGAATAGATTCTATTGTTCAAGATCATTGGGAAAAAATCTATTCTTAACGACCACCATAGCTCCCCCTACTAAATTGCAAGCTGTATGATATAATTTAATGACAACAGTTGATACTATTCAAGAATTTGACATTTCTTTAAAGGTGATGATTGTTTATTGTAGTCATTGGGGAGCTCGAAGTCTATGAATCTTCTTTTAGGAAGCATCAAATTTCATTTTCAAACTATTCCAAAATAGTTTTGTAGATATGTTCTCGGCAAGCAAATCAAGCTACGACTATTTAGCTAATCTTGCCTCATCTTTGTCTCAAAGTATACTTTGGACAAAATTTTCTATTAGAGTTTAGAGCATTTGAAGGCAAAGGGACTTCTTTTCCAAGGATAAGCCTAGCATTCTCTCCAAATAATGCTATAGGGCACATTGCTAAATAGAAGCTAAAAGAAAAAAAAATTATGAATGACACAAGATTGAAACACTACCTCACATATATCTTTCGAAGAAGTGGTTAACAATAACTATTATGTTCTTTTTTTAACTTTTTTTTTTTTGTATAAAAAATATGGTTAGTTTGGTTTATTGTTTTTAATACTATCTGCTAAGTAACATTTAGATTTTGTTGCTTAGGTATTCTATTTTTAGTTCCAGTTTTAGAAGACACCTTATTTTAATATTTGATTTTGTATATAAGCATGGATAAAACGGAAACAAGTGCATGCAATAACGCAACACTATGATATATTCCAAGAATTGTACTCGTCCATATGAAAAAGGATTCAAATATGCAATTAAAATAAATATTATTTTTTTAAAAAATAAATAATAAGAAGATTGCATCAATAAAAGTATAATTTTGGTGATAAATATTAGTTTTCATTATGCATATTATATAGTAAATTTTAAAAATAAATTTTTTCATAAAGAAATTTTATCACCAAAAAAATTGTGCCAGTTCCCATCACATTAAGGGAATCTTTTTTTTAAATAATATTTATTATACTATAACAAGAATTTACTATCATCAATAATTCATGAGTTCCAAGATAAAATCTCTTATATCACTAAACATTTGTTATTTTGGTGAAACAAACATTTCATCAGCTGTTCTTCCTTTGTATCTAAAAGTCAAAAAATTTTAAATTATTATTAGCGACAAAAATGATAGCCACAAATAATGGTAAGTTTGGTAATGAAATAAGGTTTAATTACCAATCAGTTCCTTAGTGTTTTCTTAGTGATGGAAATCATTTTTCTAGATAATTTTTATCAATAAAGTATGGTACCAAATCTTACTATATCAAGGAATTTTTTTGGTGACAATCTTTACTAAGTTATGATAAAAATCTATCATCATTAACAACTCATAAATTTTATGAGAAAAAATTTCATGAATAATTAAACATATATGCTTTTGGTGATGTAAATTTCTTGTCATCTATTATTATTCCCTTCAAAAAGTTAAAAATTATAAACAATTGCTACTGGTGACAGAATTAATAGCTTTGCAAATGATTATAATTCTGGTAACGAAAATAAGGTTTTGCCAACAAACCAATATATTGGTGCATTTTTTGTAACAAAATATATTTTTGTAGAAAAAAATTTGCCACCCAAAATTGAGGCCAAATAGGAGTGTTTTGCTTGGCCAAGCTTTTTTATGAGAAAACTAACGTTTTCATTACCAAACTATTGGTAATGTTTTTTTAGAGTGAAAATATTTTGTACAAAATATTTTCCCGAAAGCATGGTGCAATATATCACCATAGATATGATGCCACATTTTGGAACATTAGTTATAATTTTGAAAGAGCATCATCATGAGTCACAAAATATTTTTATGACAGCATCTTAATTATTATTAATTACTTAGGCTTACAAATGAGTTAGCCTTTTGAAGGCATGCTTGACGCCAGCTCAACTTGTTTTCATAATCGAGTCTTATTTTGAGTAGTAGCTGTTCCAAATAAACCCTAATATAGACTTACGTCATCCCATAGCACTTCTTATTGGCAGCACTCTTGCGTCCCAAACTGAATCCCTAGCCCAGGCCTAACTAGCACAGCATATAACTAAAAAATGTGAATCAAAAAAAAAAAAAAAAAAAAAAGAGGCCCCACTCATTTTATATAAAAAAAAAATCGACAACGCAACTCTGTTTGGACGATGGATTCTCATCGAGCCAACTTCGATTCCACTGGCCTCCACACGAGAATGTAGATGAGGTTTCCATTATGCAACAAACACTCATTGCGTTTTAAAGGGTGCTAATAATAAAAAAGTAAAAATATAATATTAATACTTAAATTTAGGAGGCTATGCCACTTTTATTTCTGAACTTCAAAATATTGTAAGTGATTCTAATTTTTTTTTTTACTTTGATTTTGACGATTAAACAAGAAAAAGTCGTTTGATTTTATTACACTAAAAAATAGTATAATATGAAAAAATTTCATTACTATTCATCATAAAATAGGTTTAGTGATATTAGTGATGAAAATTTTATCGTCACAATTTTTGCTGTCGCTAATTTTAGTGACGAAAAGAGCGTCCATCGCAATGGATTTGTGATGAACATTCCGTCAGAAATTTATGATGAACATATTTCGTCACAAATAATAGTTATGAAAGAGGGTATGTCCATCACTAAATTATGACAGATTAGTGATGAACCATCCATCACTCATTATTCCATCATCATCGTATTTTTCATCATTATTCCATCATAATTTAGTGATGGATTGTTAACGAAAATTTAGTCACTAAAACCTCATTAGTAGTCATCAGTAATAGTTCCATAACTATGCCATCACAATTGTTCCATTATTATGTCATCACAATTTGCTGACGGATTAGTGACGAAAGAATCCATCACTAATATTTTCATCACTAATCCGTCACTGTGATTTCTGTTAGAAATCCATCACTAATCCATCATTAACATAATAAAATTTTATCAAATTTTTATTCTTATAAATTTAAAATTATTTTTAATTATAATGCATTCTATTATCAAATTTTTATAAATTTAAAATTATTTTTAATTATAATATATTTAATGCATTCTAATAAATTTATTGATGAAAATTCAAATTGAAGAATAAAAAATGTATTTCATAAAATAAGATAAATATATCTGCATACATTAACACTAATATTTTATACATCATTCATCAAACCATTAAGTTTAAGATTTAGAAGATCCTGATCCATAGAACTCTCGCACAAACTCCATCTGATCCATGAAGCGCCTCATCTGTTCTTCCATCCAATGTAAACGCTTTGTTTGCGCATTCAACTCAATAATCTTTCTATCCATCTCTGCGAGCTCCTGTTGCACAAGCTCCTAAACTTGAGCTTCTGCTGTAGCAACCTGTGCTGAATATGATATCCTCCTGCTGCTATGAAATGAAGCAGGATAAAAAGATACTGCCCATGAGCTAAGACCATATATACGCCACTTCTTCTCTCCACCTGCAGCCTCGAAGTAAAGAGCGTCAATGTCAATTGGTAGAGGTTTTGAACCCCATCCAAATGCTAAGATGCAGAAGACACCAACTCCTCCATGCGATCCTACAATAAAATAAATTATTTAAGTTAGATTAAGACTTTGCGATTTAAAAATTACAAACACAATAAAAATTAATAAAAATAGAAGACAAACATACATTCACTTGCTTTGATCTTGCATCAACAAAAGTTCTATCTTTCTTTGTGTGCACTTTTTTAAATAACTCCCAACTATTGGGCTGACATTTTTACTCTTCAGCCTACAATAATAATAAGTTAGTAATTACATGTCTAGATAATTACAAAATAAAAGCTTGTATAATTTAATCCATTAAAAAAATAACAATATACTTTACCATTTTTAAAGAATGCTCCACCATAGATCGAGATCTACATGTATACTTAGTCACACCAGTACCTAGACTGTCTGTCTCAGTTAGACGACTCTGTTTAGCTTTATTAGCTTGATCTTGCCAATCTGGACGGCTCCAAAGTTGTTGCCAAGTATATATCCCAATTTTCTTGAGTAACATAGCATGGCTTGCCATTCTTAGAATGCCTCCAACTATGAATATGCTTGGTATACTGTATATTTTAACATTTTGCCACTAATAACTCTTAATAGCCTTGTCATCTAAAGGGTTCCAAGTGTACATCTTTTGTAATAATTATAAGTTATGAGTGCAACAAAAGTGTTAATTATGTAATATAACTTAAAATCTAAACTTATAATCGTAAAATTATTTTTAATTTATTTATCTCATAATAATAAATATATTATATACAACCTTAAACTCCTCTAAATAAAATTCTCTAAGAGCTGGTGAGATATGCTTCCCACTATATGCAGTTGCTTCTTATCTTTCATCAAATTTTGAAGTTATATAAGCTGATATTGCTTGACTTGGAGGAAATGAACTGGTATCAATAGTAACTAACTTGAAAAAAATAATGACACAGGCAGAAACAAATACTTTAACTTGGAAACAATAAGAATGTACATGCATAACAGACAAATATACATAAGATAAAATTAAATAAAATTTTTTTACTTATTATCTTCAACTCTAATCAATATCCTGCTACTAAGATTTTGGATGATGTTGCAGAAGGTACTGTGATTGTAGCATATGCTAGAGACAGTACTACGAGGACATTCTCACCATGTCCACTAGAACTGGATGGTAAGCTGCTCATCACTATAAGAAAAAGTAGATGGAGATTATACCAAAATAACAAGTGAAAATATAACATAAAACTAGTAATCATCATCATCAAATACAATAAAACATATCCGTTGATGTCCACCAGTAACCATCATCATCATCACCAAATTGTACATTTGTTGCTTAAATAAAACATGACACTAGTAATCTAGTGGTCATCATCATCATGAAATTCTTGGTCTCCATCATTGTCGCCGTCGTCATCATCTTCTTCTTCACCATTGTTGCCTTTATCGTCATCATCATCAAATTCTTGTTCTACATCAATGTCTTCATCATCATCATCTTCAATTTGTAAGTTTTCTTCAATAGTTTTCTCGATTTAAGTATCATCAATATCAATAAATGAACCATTCACATCATTTAGAGACTGATGTCTATCATTAGTTTCTCTATTAATTCCATGATGATCACAAACATCCTCTTGAAATGCCATGACATCAGAAGGCATGCATGCATTTGAGTCCAGCATCTCTATAATTGATCTTGCTTTAATTTTGCAGATTGTCAGTAGCATTTCTCTTCAAAGTAGGATAACTTAAAATACACTTGTTCTACTTACATAGCAAAAATAAATGGTTCATATCTATTGAATACTCTTCCTCTCTTGACTTCAACAAGTTTGTATTGCGAGTGAATTCTCGTACCACGATTTAAGGTTGATCGAACTATGAGCACTTGAACAATAAAGTTCGCTTGATTGGAAGAGCAGGGTACTCCAACTCTAAAATTTCTTGCAAATGACCATGTACTCTAGCTCATTTGGATTATGGTTAGAGCCTTTAATGCACACTCTACTATTCATTGTTTTACTATTTGAACTATGTTCCTCTGTATGGAACTTAAATCTATTAACATAATAACCTAAAAATGATTTCACCCCATAAAGTGGTCCTTTTGCAAGGTCTTGATTATTTGGTTATGGATGCTACATGATTGTAAAGGTGCCTATATATATATATATATATGAAATTAATTAATTACAGAAAATACTATATATAAAATCATTATTACATCTTGAAGATTAGTTACTTACGTAATTCTGAAACCATAATGCAAACACTGTCTCAAGTTCTGCATCAATTGGATTAATTGCAATTTCTTCCAACCCATGGGATATGTGGTTGGGAGGCTCTCATCAATTAAAAGACTCACATTTTGTCATGGGAATTGGCTAGCATAATTACTGTTATATGAAGAAAAGTAGCACCAAATCATGGGGGGAAGGTAGACTTCTCATGTTGCATGGCCTTGATCATTAGTTATTGATAATCGAATAAGGTATTTGAAACATTTTAATTTATTTATAAATTTATGATTAATTTATATTAATAAAATATTTGTTATGTAATATATGCGAATTGAATTTCATTACTGTGAATAGGCTAAGATTGTCCGCAAAGTTACAGATAAAAGTAAAGAAAATGATTCATGGAGTTTGTTATATTTAAAGAATCACATTGCAAAAAGTTTAAAAGATACAAATACAATAACTATAGCATTGAATGTTGGTGTCTTTAATCATGAATGATCTGTTATATTATTCGGAAAGATATCGATCACTTTTGCACAAAGAAGAATATTACTTCTACTTGTATTATGCTATATATGAGGTAATAAGATATTTTTATATTTTTTACATTTCATATGCAATTACTAGATGTTACAAGTTTCTAATAATAACTGTGGGATTGAATAATTTGATTTGTGTAGCTATTTGTACAACCAATTTAAGAAATCAAAACTACTCAACATGTATGGCTTCGTAGATCCTGGACAAATCTTTATTCACTCTAGATTGACTGGAGCACGATTAGATTTGATTGCTAAAAGATTATAGCGTTGTTATGTGGATCAATTGTTTCCTTTTAACTCTGGGTAAGTATTTTTTTAATAAAAATTGATACTTTTGATATTAAGTTGTTGATTGTTGTTATTATGTTTATGATAGAATCACTGGTCCTTGATGGTTATTGACCCTTATGGGGACAAAGTGTATTTTTATGATTCTATTAGACGTTTAGCAGAAAAAGAATTGAAAGGTGTTATTAATACGTAAATATTTATTTCTTTATAATTTATAGTAATTTGCCTGAGTTATATCATTTAAGTTTCACACTATTATTATACTTTGTTATATCACTCAAAATATACAACACTAAAGCTGACCAGATCGCAAGAAAAATACTTACTGAGAGTCAATTTAGGTATATTGAGTTGCATATTCTTTTTAATAATTCATAAAGTTATATCTTATTTGTTTGAATCTTATAAAAATTTTTAAATTTATTTTTCAAGTGTCTTAAGCAGCCAACAGGTATTGAATGTGGCTATTATGTCATCATATATAAAGAAGATCATTGAGAATCATATCATTTCAACCGATGAAAAGGTAGGTAATTATTTGCGTGCTTGATATAAGTGATACTTTTTATCGTTTTAGATTTTTATGTCATGTGTTATTTAGTACTTATTTTCTAAGTAACTTATGTATACATATGCAATACTTTTGACGAAAAGAAAACTTATAAATAAGAAAGATCAACATTATGCGTGAAGAATGGATTCGTACTTGCAAGGTTTCATTTGAAGAAAAACTGTCAAATAACTATATTATAGTTCTTGATTAGAAAGTATATTGAAGTTTGGATTACCTGAGAATGTTATGGATGTTTGTATAACAGTATTGAATATCTCAATTCAATATATTTATTTTTTTTGGAATTAAAAGTATATGTTGTATGACAGTATTGAATATTTGTACGACAGTATTGGATATTTTAATTCAATATATTTAAGAATTTTTGAAATTAAAAGTATACGTTTGTATGATAGTATTGGATTATACTACGTTTTGAATATAAAAATATAGTTTAAAGTAAATGATAGACTTCATTTTTCAATAAAAAAGTAGTTTTTTGTACAGGCTATATTTTTTGATAAAATGTAGTCTAAATGTATTTAAAGAAACTTTTAACTACGTCTAAAAAATATAGTCTAAAAGAGAGACTTTTAACTACACTCATCTAAACTATATTGTAAAAAACATAGTCTAAATATAAAAGACTATGTTTTTTAGATATAGCTTAATTAAAAAATCGTTGTAGATAGTGAAGGACCCATGCAACAACAAACACCATCCTCCTCATGTTGCACTCTCCTTGAAACTTGAAGGCAAGCGTGATTGATAACGTCGGAATAGCTCCTACCATCCCCTATAATGTAGCAAAGTCAACATGATGCCCGTGCGATGCATGGACTTATGACAAGTTTGTAAATGACTTGGAGCCAAAATCTAGCCTTCCGTGTGTGGATGATGCTATTGATAGCGCCCTTAAAATGATTCCACTGCAGATAAAAAGATTAGAAGTGAAGATGCTAACCGGTCCAACATGATATATGATTTTTTTTTTTTTTACTATAATATAGGATGGACTTAGCGTGCAAATGTTGTTATACAAATATATGTTTAATTATTTAACATTAATGCATAATACATGCAATCGTGAGAGATTTATATTTAATATTGAACTATAATTATGCGTGTTTAAATATTGAAGTTTTCGATATGACGCCCCTATCACTGGATGCAAATGGTGATACGCCTCTTGTTAGTTTATCAACATTTTTGCCAAAAGATCCTACATGTTAGATTTGACCTTTGGAAAGGTGGATCAATAAATTAATACAAATATTGGGTATCGCCCAGTGAAGCCACATTGCTCATGAAGAGGACAAGAACAAAGCGTTGCGGTACCAAACAAGCTTCTCTCCGTCCTCTTTCGGACCGGGCGGTCGAGAGACAAATCTAAGTTTGCGAACGTACGCGTGGATCCGAGCTAGTCGGTGCGTCCTCGTTCACACACCGTAACACCGGTGGCACCGAACCGTTCGTCATCCGGCCTGGTTCCAACGCCCAAAAGGGTGATAAGACTTTATATATATGCTTAGGTGCTTAGGTGCAGCTTGCCCACCAATTTCTTGATAAAAGAAGATACGTGCAACCAATATCTCACTCAACGAACAACGCATGTTTATTATTATTAAACAAAAAAATATTAATTAATAAATATTTGTTGTCAATTGAGAATGTTGCAGATATTTTTTTTGTCTTTTAAATAAAAAATTGGATGATAAGCATATAATAAATTATACCTAACTTGTGTTCTCTTGTGCAAATAAGCACAAGACTTGTAAGTCTTTCTTTTTGTTTTTTAACTGAGCTAGGCGCATCCTAAAATTTAATACCAATCGAGTTGCCTTATCATCTTAGCTTTAGAGCGGCGAGCTGGTATTAATAAAATATTTTTTGATGTACTTAAAATATTTGCGTCTAATTTACATTCTAGTGGAGTAATCCACATTATGGACAAGTGCCGGCCGCATCGAATGCTTGTCATTGTTACGAAAAAGAAATCATAACCGACTAGGACAATGAGAAGGACCTGGGGCTAATGCGACATTTTAAAGAAATCATAACCGACTAGGACAATGAAAAAGACCTTGGGTAATTAAGTTTAAATTTAATTAAGCATAACCTTATTCAATAGAAATATTCATGACCGATTAGTAATAGGTCATACTTGTAGTATACCTTCATGTATGAATAATTCACATTGAATATAAAAATAATAGTTTAAGAGTTATAACTCAAGTTTATCATACCAATTAACTTGTGCTCAAGTTTTTAAGGCCACATGAGCTTGAGGTATTACAAATAGTATCGTAGTCCATTTGAATGTGCAAAAATTTATGAGTAGAAAGAAAGGCTTATTTATGAAAGATTTAATTCTGCTACCAATTAATTTGCATTTTCAAAATCCTATAGACTCAGCCCAGTAATAAGTCAGTTAGCACCAGCATATAAGCTTGGAATGTTAGATGATATTTCAATTTATTTCCATTAGATGGGTATGGTTGAGCTAACTTTTTGGTGTTTCTAATAAGATGATGTATCCACTAGTCAAGTTGGTTCATTAAATCATATTTATTTCTACAATAAATAAATAAATAAATGGGTAAATCAAGTTTACAATGAGATAATATGTGACCTTTGGGTAAACTGATTTGCTTGTCATTTGACTTGGAGGTGAGCACTTCATTTTATAGTTGCCCTTCAAATTTTTAGTTTTGAGGGAGGTGATTATTTTATAATTTTTAAAATTTTTATAAGAGCTCTAAAGCCCCTGGGATTTCTCAATATTTGAAGGGGGCAACCACCTGCCATCAATTCTATATAGATCCATCCCTGATCCAATTGGAGGTAAGGGCAAGAATCAAATCTATGCTCCAATAAACAAAGATAAAATTTAAAAGAGAAAAAAAAAAGTGAATTCATGGTCTCTTTTATTTAATTCAAAACGATACCTTTTAAGGAAAATAAAAGGAGATATCAGCCATCCATGCTATGGTTATCCAGATTTAACTACTTAAAATACAGCATTCAAGTCTTAAATCCAGAATTCCTAGATGCTGAACCAGCAAAAGAAGCTCTAAATCACTTATTAAATCCAAACGTTATTCAAAGTTAGATAACATTTATGTAAAAATATCATATTGACAAATATTTAGCCCTACATCAGTTATCTACTAAAAATTCTGATATTTATACAGAATCAAAAAGTCTAAATGATACTTTTTGATTAGTCTTAGACGAAGTCCTGAGCATAAAAAATATTATCAAAACAGGCTTAGTTCATAATCCATGTGGATTAAGGGACGTTATATATTGGCTCTATATTTGCCATTAGATTCGATTGGATTCAGGTATCAATTTGCGCATGGACTCTTGGCTCTAAACTAACTCGATGAAGATGCTAATGTTTGAATGGAAAGTATGTGAGAGTTCATGTTCATGAATGTTTAGTCATACAAAATCTAACTTAATTAGTTTTCCCGGAGAAAAGCTTTACTGTTCGGGTCCTTGATCATTAATGGCCAGTTCATTAGGGACCCCAAGGAGGTGACAAAAGCTCCAAAAATCGAACATGATAAGCCGTGCGAATCCAGGAGAGAACAAAGCAGGGGAGAATAATACGCTTGTTTTAGAGATTGGAAACACGAACACCGGGGTGCCTGCATGCCTTCTAAACCAGCCTCGTCTCTTTCCATCCAACTCCAAGCCGTCTATAAGATAGTGTTTGATAGAAAAATTTTTATCCATGAATAAGTGTATGGGATAGAGTTTATCCTCTGACTATCCCTAGGGATATCTCTTGACTATCCCATTGATCATATCAAATGCAAAAAGGTAAATCCATAGTATAACTTTTTTTTTTACTCTTATTTGGAGGGATAACCAGCTATTCCTACATTTTCTAGGGCATAAATTGAGGGGATAACCCATGGTTAACCATGCCATGGATTATCCCTTTGGTTAACTTTATTCCCAGTTATCCTTTATAGTTATGGCTTTTGAGAATAAGAAGGGATATCCAGGGGATATCCCCTCTTATTTCCTATTTCAAACACTACCTAAGGGTGGGACCCTTTCCAAATGAGCGGTCTGGGCCATAAGACAAGGCCTGTAACGAGATCCATATTATATTTGAGTCGAGAACTCGGCATCCGATGCGTACCCCAGATGGCGAATGCAGCTATTAAGGTAGTGTTTGATTCATAAAAAGTTATTTCTAGATAAATGTACAGGATAACATTTATTCAGGGAATAGCTCAAAGGATAATTATCTTTTTTAAATAACAGCTTTGCCATCAAGGGATAACTCTAGTTATTTATGGGTCCCTAGGGAATAAGTTTAGGGAATAACCCATGGGTTATCCCCTCTGATTAAACTTTTTCAGAACTATCCCCTCTAGTTATAGCTTTTGAGGATAAAGAGGGATATATTAACCATGTGTTATCCTCTTTGGTTAAACTTTTTTAGAACTATCCCTTCTAGTTATAGCTTTTGAGGATAAAAGAGGATATCCAAATATATCCTTATCCTTCGTATCAAACACAACATAAGAATGCCATTTTTTAATCCCTACCGTAACCTTTCTAATTTGATGAGAGAACCATTCTTTGGACAATAGCCCTCCAAGTTCTTTGTTTCGAGTCCTATATCATTATTTGACTGTTTGTCCATTATGATCACATAAACGAAAGTTGTCAAAAAGATTTTGATTGGTCTAAATGCAGAAAATTAGATACCTGAGAATGCATGTGAAAAATCTGGAATTAAAAATCTTTATTTTATATACAATCTCATGAATTTTTAAAACCTGAAAATAAAATAGCTTTGACAAATAATTTTAGCATAGGATTTTGTTAAAATTCATTTTTCATATAGATTTTTAAATCATCATTTTTTAGAAATGATCAAATATTTCTCTTTTTCTTTTTTGAGTTTTTGGTCTGATGATGCTAGAGGATGGAATTTGGTAAAATTCTCTCTCCTTCAAACATGTTAATCCCAAACGTGGCCCAAGGAACATCATGCATTGGTGCTTTGTCGTTCTTTATGTTGTGTCAAAGCAATGAATGCCCATGCTCCATTATTGATTATATTCTCAGATAATGGATGCAGTGGAATATTTGCATATCTTGGTGAGTTCTCCAATCAAAAGATCAACTTGGCTGACACACACAAAAAAAAAAAAAAAAGACAAGAATGAGAATTTAACTTCAATGGGAGGAAGGGATAAAATTAAGCGAACAAAGTGGAGCATGTATATATTTATGCTATGATGAGTACGTGAGAAAACATGAATACATGTTCTCCATCATTAATTATTCTCATGAATAATAATCAGAATAATGAAATCTTTGAATATTTAAGGTGATATCCCTCGCACGTATAAAAAGTTAGTCCTTGATGGACAACAACAATGGGAATTGGAAGCTGGTTAAGAGGCAGTACCCTCCTTCCTTGAATTTGAATTGTATAGAGAATAGCAAATAAGTTAGCTTTAACAATAAAGCAAGGAGGCATCCTATAACATGGCTTCACTGTGAAATGAAGATCAGAAAGAAATTTTAGCTGTAGCTTGAATAAAATAGTGTCTTTTTAACTTAAAAAATGGGGGAAACATGCTCCTCACTTTATTAATATATTAATTACAAATAATTACATAGAGATATAGAGAGCTTGAATAAAATATTGATAAATGTAACAATGGAATGATCATCTATTTGGTCAGAGAGGCAAGAAAAGGACAAATTAGACTTGGCTATGATTGTTAAATTTGTTTAAAGCAAGCTAAGATAGCCTTTTAGAATTAGATGTTTGCTTTATAAAGATTAACCATTTTTTGCAAGTAATTTTGTGAATTGGGATATATTACTTTTGTAAAAATATAAGTAAGCGGGGATCCATTGGCTGCAAAAGATATGCAAATAATTTGGAGGTCTTAACAATGATCTAATCTTATTTTACTTTATGTTCAAGGGATAAATAAGGTCTATATATATATATATAGAGACATACACACACATAGAAATATTGTTTATAGTTCTTGAAATATATATTTATTTTAAGATAAAATATATTGGCCCTACTTATTTTTATATTTAAGACTATTCATATATAAATGTAAATTTGTGCTTAATATCTATATTCATTTAATATCCATGCCCAAACCCATATCTTCAAAGAAAATAAATATGAATAGGTGAATATTTGAACTGTATTTAAATAAGTGGCTACATTGATATATTGCTCAATTTACCTTTTATTCAATCGTATCTTTGATTTTATGGGCAGAAAGGTTTAACTATATAGTTTATTTCTAATTTCAGTACCCAATGTGTATCGGCTTAAATTAAATATGGACATAGATTTTTTTGCATGAAATTAATTTTTATATCTGTGCCCATATTGGTGAAACATAATCGGATGAGACTTGTATTCCATCCGTTTTCAGCCTACATTTATTTAGCCGGCACAAAAAAGAAAAAGAAAAGAGCAGGGGTTGCTGGAATGAATCTGGGCTGGGAGATGAAACTCTTTGCATGGTAAAATGGCAGATGCTTTCTCGAGAAAAATGTGGCAGGTTCCAAACGAGTGCGTCAAAGGGTGGCAGGTTCCAAGCGGGTGCATCCATAAAGGGCCTGCAGTTTTTCATCAGCAAAATCGCCTGCCTATTTCTAGCCTCTTCGGCCACGTTCCATTAACGCGGCCGCTCTTCCATTTCTCCTCCTCTCCCTCCGCCCATCTCCAATCGCCTACCTTCCATTGCTCCCGAGGCCAAGGCCAGTCCCTCCGACCTACCCTGGGGTGGAAAGCCTCCCGAATTCTCCTTCCCATCTCTCTCTCTCTCTCTCTGGGGGACAGCTCTGGAGGGTTGGGCAGGTACTTGTTCCAGAAAACCATGTGAAAGATTCGTTTTCGGAAATCTTGTTTTATTATCAGAGGCCGAGGGACGATTTCTGATGTCTCTCAGTGATTCTTTTCTCATGTTAATATATGTGAAGAGTTTTCTTTGCTTGGGTGTTTGGGTTGGTGGGGATTAGGAAAGAAGGCCAAAGGTGGTGCCTTTCAGAGGTTGGTGTTCGAAAGAAACGCATGTTTTTTCTTCCTTAATGTTTTTTTATTCTAGTTCATAGGAGAAACAGAAGGGAAGGGATTCTCTGTCTCTCTCTTTAAGTCATCCATTGTTTCAAAGGTGGGTTGCTTGACTAATATGCTTTCTTTTCTTTTATAATTTTTCTTTTTCATTGACTTCAAATAAAATGAAATATATTTGTTCCACTCTCCGTCTCGTCTTGGGATTAGAAAAGGACGGCAAATTGGAGGATTTTTCAAAGTTTGGACCTGAAATTCCCTGATCAATATATTTTATTGCCTTCTGGATCTATTCTCCATGTCCAAGAATTTCCCCTCCTGTGTGGTTCATGGCTTCTCTTCGTTTTCCTCCCAAAAAAAAAATAAAAAATAGAGGAATGATTTCTTCTCTTCTAGAATAATTGATGCTTGAGTTGTTCTGATGATTAATTGAGCCTTGAGTTGTTCTTCTCATCGAAAGTCGGAGAGCAACTCGAAGAGAAGGAAAAGCCTTTCTCCTCAAGTTTCTTCTTGGTGAATTCTGGCCTTTTGGGCTCTAAAAGACGTGAACTTTTTCTTTTCCTCTTCTTTCTTTGCAGCAGGGCTAATTCCAAAGACGGATTCAAAAAGGTTCACTGGTGGTAGTAAAGTTCTTCTCCAATCACTCTGGACGTCTCTGGGCGACCGTCTCCTCACACCTTGACAAAGGTGTGGGCTCAGGAGGATGCACTCTTCCCTCTCTGTTCCATTCCAATCTCCACTCTTCTGCTCGTTTGGCTCCCCCTTCGCACGGTAAAAGGATTACCTATTGATAATGGCTAACCTGTGAATCCTTCGGTATAGAGTAGAGGCCATCCCCATATGTAGTAGCCCTTTTGCATCAGCCTCCTTTTTTCTTTGTTAAGCTTGTTAGTTCTGTACTGCTCGGTAGGACTTAAATTAAGATCTTTTGGTGAAGTTGTGTTCCAATTATCTGTAATCTTGTCCTGCTTGTGAGATTTGGATTGCATCAATACCCCAAATGGTGACGTTCAATTGCTTTTCTACTCTTCGGGTTGGGGGGAAGAAGAAATCCGAGGTAAGCAGCAGCTGCAGTTTCTCCTGTATGGTGGCTCTTTTAGATGAAATTCGGATGCTTTAGATTTCTTTCAGGCTGTGGACTATCTCGAGTTCTTATTGCTTGCAGGAAACCCCCAAAGGTATGGACTTTAAGAAGGCTCTTGCCATTTTACAGATGCGTGTGAAGCCGGAAGAACTTGCAAATCCATCAAAGGAGGCAACTTTCGATGTCTCGGTGCCCTCCGAAACTCCAGTACAGAGCTCTATTGGCAATGTGGAAATGAAAGAGAATAAAAATGAGAGCTTGGTCGGATCCGAGGCAACGGCTGAAGCTGCTTACGAGGGGGATGGTGAGCACGAGAAGACGTCATTGATGAAGAGGGATTACTCGGACTTTGATCTCCAGGCCAGGGCGTCGGACAAGGAAGAATTCGATCTTCATGGTTTGATTGGATCGAACCTCGAATTGAACAATGATGGGCTGGCGAGCAAGTCTGAGAGGGAAGAAACCATCACCCCGGAGATGATGATCCAGAGTGGGCATGTCAGTGATCCAGGGATGGGGAGGACTACAGCGTTCTGGGGTCCTCCCAAGCTGAAGCGCTCTTGTTCCAATATCGAGACAAAGAGAGCTGGTAGATTGCTCGAGTCCCCCACAAAGTCCCACTCCTATAATGATCTCCAAAACTTATCAAGAAACGTTGGAGGGCATGCTTTCAATGGCATCCAGGGCAGCCCATTATCGGTGCTGACCAGCTGCAGCGCTGACAGAGTGATGCTAAAGAAGAGGTCTTCGAGCCAGGTGCTTCCTTCGAGAAGCAGGAAGCTCTGGTGGAGGCTTTTCCTCTGGAGCCATAGGAATCTCCATAAGCGTTCGATCTCTAAGCCACAGAAGCGAGTTTCCCAAGGCGATGCTTCCAACCAAAAAGGTGGGTATACTTCGGACACGCTCGAGCCCAGGAATAAGAAACAAATGGAGGATCCAAAGAAAAGAACTAGAGCTGATCTATGGCCCCAGAACCAGTGGGTTGCCTTCCCTGCAGAATCCTCCTCTTTGGACAGAGTCAATGCTTGGGTGAATAGCCTAGAGGACAGCCCGTTTTGCCAGATCGACGACGATGACAATGATGAAGGGGAAGCATCAGAGGCCATTGCTTTTCCAAATTCTCCTGAGATCGGGGAATCTTCAGGGAAGAATCACTCTCACTCACCCCGGCGCCGTGTGGAGGAGGTCATGCAGGCCAACAGCATCATCCAGTCTCTGAATTCACTCTCTTCTGTGGCTCATATCTCTGGCATGGGCTTGAAGGTTATTCCTGCCATGTCAGCCTTCACCAGCCTCCGTTCCATCAATTTATCCTGCAACTCCATAGGTATAGATGGTTAACCATTTACTTAACTGAAACTGGACTTCTTCTATGTTGTGTGTGTCTTAATTAGATTCTTTTAGTATGAGCATGTAAAACTATTTGCTGTTACTGCAGTTCATATTTCCCCAGGATCACTACCCAAGAGCCTTCATGCGCTTGACCTCTCGAGGAACAAGATTGCCACCATTGAGGGACTCAGAGAACTGACTAGGCTGCGAGTTCTTAATCTCAGCTATAACCGAATATCACGAATCAGCCATGGTGAGCATTTCTTGATCCTTCATTTTTGTCTCTCTCCATAAATGCTGTGCTTATTTCATTTCATGCATTTAGTTTCAAGCATGGTCTCTTAGTTTCATCTAAATAGGAGGGTAGCATTGATTTAACTTGTTAGTTGTTTTCACTAGTTACCCAATCAAAACAAGCATCTTAAATGATCCAGAGATCAAAAACGTTCTCACAGAGACTAAAATCTAATCATTGGACTCCGTGGTCCATGGTAGATCACATGCTTCTGACACAATTGGTTGGTGGTAGTTCTTTGCTAGGTTTTATATCTGAGATGTCTAATTCCGTAAGTTGGCGCACTCTTCCCAACTGGTAATTTTTTACTTACCGGTGGGGGATCATGTGGTGTCCTCTTTAGGTATCACAGCCATGAAGTGAGTTGTATGGGACAACTGCTACGTTCTTAGCAGGTACTCTGGACTGATAGTATCCCATCTCCTAGTTAATTCGGTGGACCCACAGATGAGCTCCTAGTTTGCAAGTTGTGACCACTTATATGGTGATCTTAATTACAATCTACTTTTGAAGTCTTGCAGTCCAATCTGTGATGAGATCGTAAAAAGATAATTTCTATTTAATGGGTCTTAATTGGACTTGGACCACTAAAATAATTTCTATTTGCTCATAAGACAAAGCAAGGGCTAATGAGTTGTTTACCTCATGAAACTTCCATGGTGGTTACAATGCAGTCATCCAATCTATGTGAAATTTACGTATTGATTAGACATAACATTTTAAGCAAACGGTGTAGTTTTCAGCGTAATTTTTTTTGGTTCAATCAGAACCTTCTGCTCCCAAGATTTAATAAAAGATCAGTTCACATGAACTTTAAAGTAATGATAATTTTGTGGTGTGCTCTGTTCCAGGACTGTCAAATTGCACTCTCATCAAAGAGCTTTATCTTGCTGGAAACAAGATCAGCAACGTGGAGGGGCTCCACCGGCTCCTGAAGCTCACCGTCCTAGACCTGAGCTTCAACAAGATAACCACGGCTAAGGCCCTAGGCCAGCTTGTTGCCAACTACAATTCTCTCGTGGCCATCAATTTATTGGGCAATCCGATCCATGGCAACATCGGGGATGATCAGCTTCGGAAGGCAGTCTCAGGCCTCCTCCCGCGGCTAGCCTTTCTAAACAAGCAGCCTATCAAGCCACAGAGGTCAAGGGAGGTGGCCACTGACAGTGTTGCCAAGGCTGCACTTGGGAATGGCCAGTGGAGTTGTCGTCGGAGGTCGACAAGGCGAGGAAGCCAGGGATTGAGCTCTTCGATCAAGGGCAGGAATGAAGAAGGAAGTAGCCATAGGGGATTAAGTAGCAGTGGTTGGCATAAGAGCAGCAAGCACAGATCAAAAGGCAAATATCAACACTAAATATCTCAAGGAAATAAGTATGGTGCCTGATACATTAGCTAGACATGGATAATGAATTCAGGACTATTTACTTAGTAGGGTTGTATGTCAATTTTCAGTCTTTAGTCTGTTTGTTCTTAAGGAACGTGATTGGATGCTAGCAATATCACCATAGACAAGTGGGGACAAAGTGGAGACATCTTATAGCCTACACTGTTAGAAGTCTAAACAATGTCTATGGAGCAGCAAGCCAGGCACATTTGTTGCTTTCCTAAAGAGAGTGAAAGTAGATATTTCACTTCTTCTATCTAGAGGTATTGGCTGTGGCAGGAGCAAGTGATATAGTTGGAAATTGTCATTTGCTTCATCTTATTTAGGTGCGATCTTCTGCTCCTTAAAGCAATAAGGGAGTGTTGTCATCTTCAGGTCTTCCATCAGAGATCCATTTGATAAAACCACTGCTGAGTTTAAACACTGGCTGTAGAAGAACATTGCTGGAATTATGCGCTTTCCATCCCCTGCTGTACCAGAAGATAGAACATTCTTTCGCCGAAGGAAGACCATAGCGAAGGCTTTGCCTTGATAAAAGGAGGATGGCATACCTCTCTGATGATAAAGACTGTTTTCAGTCGAGTCCAAGCCTGTCTGCTCGCTCCTGATATAAGGAGTTCATATTTTCCCATTCTTTTGTAATTGTTACGTTGAGAAGATGCTTGTGAGTTCTATCATGAACTTTCTGAGAAAAAAGATTTTTCCTTCAAATTGTTGTCATTTTCTTTCTTGATTGATTTGCAACTTTTTTTCCCCTCTGTTTTTGGTAACCAAACAATTTGCAACCATTACAATGGTATCTGTTGTCATCAAATCACGTAACGAAGAGGATCTGGAGGGTCATGAGGATGGCTAGGGAATCTTCCAACGCCTTCTCCTCAACAAGATTCCTGCAAGAAAGTCCTCGGAGAATGGGTGCATCGATGGGGACCCTTTGATGTTCAAGTGAGCAACTTAAAAAATAATAAAGAAGAAAGAACTAAAAGAATTAGCTAGAGAAAACTTGGAGTTCGAGATCCTCTTTCTCGTTATGAGTTAAGGTTCTTATACCTATCCAAAGGTCCCATTTACCCACTTATGGAATGTTATTGATTCCGAGACGTTATTGTCTGATAGTGGACAGACGGCAAGGTTGATAAGGACAGATCGCAATAACCACTGAGCATGTCAGAGATGGCCCACCCTGCCAGCCCCCTACCAGATGCAGCACCACAAGTGGTAGGTGGGCCTAGTCATATCAGGCGTGCGCCGTAACGAGTAGTGGCTACGCATGGTTGCAGATGGTTAGTGGACCACGTGGCAGTTGCAGATGGTTAGTGAGCCATATGGCAATTGCAGTCCGAAGCCGAGGGGACCCTGGAGCCTAAGGCCGAGGGGGACCTGGAGTCCAAAGCCGAGGGGTACCTGGAGTCCGAGGCCGAGAAAGACTTGGAGTCCGAGGCCGAGGGGACCTTGAAGTCTGAGGCCAAGGGAGAGCCGGAGTTCGAGGCCGAGGGGGACCTGGAGTCCGAGGCTGAGGGGACCTTGGAGTCCGAGGCTGAGGGGGACCTGGAGTCCGAGGCCGAGGGGACCTTGGAGTTCAAGACCAAGGGGGACCTAGAGTCTGGAGCCGAAGGGACTTGGAGTCCGAGGCCGAGGGGACCTTGGAGTCCGAAGCCAAGGGAGACTTGGAGTCTGAGGCCGGGGGGACCTGGAGTCCAAGGCTGAGGGGGACCTGGAGTCTGGAGCCGAGGGGACCTTAGAGTCCGAGGCCAGGGGAGACCTGAAGTCTGAGGCCAAGGCTTCGTCAGTCAGCCCTCCCATTAGCCCTAACGTGGCTTGATCAGCCACATCAAATGCTACCTCGCCCATGAGACAATGTAGGTCCACACCCCGCCTAGTGAAAGGGGCGCGAAACCTCTAGGTGGCTGATCCCGGTGCGTTGCCAATCATGGAGGGCATGTGTCCTTAGAGGCAGAGACTCTTCAACGCAGGTGGTATAGGGAGTCGTAACGCCTCCGCTTCGGTTAATCCTCACCGTCGGATCCACGAAGATCCTTCTTGAAATGGGAAAGTCCTTTCAAAGCCCATGGAAAGGCCACTACCATTATTTCCATCATTGTGCTGACATTATCGATGTCCCGTGACTGGCTATAGACAGCGTGCTCTATGCATCGGATGTTGATCGAGGCGACTTCATCAATAGTGGTGTGCACGTGGCTTGCTGACCAAGCGGAACGATTCAAAAATGATGTATAGCAGGAGGGGGGGGGGGGTTCTGGACCTGATACTTCGCTTCCGAGACCTTCGTCTTTATTCTCGAGCTCGTACCTTGCCCGAGCCTTCCTTCCCTGAACCTTGCTGTTTTTCTCACTGTTCTTCCTCCTTTACCTAGGTTGGTCCTTCCGATCCTTCCCTGTTCTTCCTTCATCATGACTTCTTCTTCTCCTTCCTAGTCATCCTTGGCCCCACCGAGGATCGTTTGTCCTCCTCGCGGGTGCGAGCTTCTCCATCCCCCACACCTACGTGGTCTTTCTCTCCTTCTCCTTCCTCCGAGGACCTTGTTCCTCTATCCCAATGGTGGATCGTCAGCCGAACCCTCGTCAAGGGTCATCCGATGGCCATCGGTCCTTCACCTAGGGTTAGAACGGAATCTCGGAAGGGACCACCTTCATCATGACCGGCCAAGAACTAGTAAACCTTAGGGCCTGGTGCGGGATTCTGAGCAGCGTCTGACTGTTCATCCCCACCCTCGACGACAAGGTGACATCTTCCTGACCTGGGAGAATTGCCCTATATGAGGTATTCCTCAAAGGGGGTCTCCGACTACCTTTCCACCTCTTCATCACCAACCTCCTTGACCTATACTCCTTAGTGCCCGCGTAGTTGGATCCAAATTCCATTCGGACCATCTACTGTTTTTTGGTGCTATGTCACCTTCAGGGCGTAGAGGCTAGGATATTTCTTTTTTGTAGCTTCTACACCCTCCATCATCAATTGGGCTGATGGTTGTTCTAGCCCAGGCCTGGCCGAGCCCTCGGTTGGGTCTTCCCACGTTCGTTAAAGAGTGGAAGACCCAATTTTTCTTCGCCGACCTCGATGGGGTGAGGGCGAGTTGGGGGGACCCAGACGTAGGGCCGAACAAAAACTCGACGGTGATCCCGAGGGATAAGGAGGCATTCGGGCAGCTGCTGATGTCAGTGGTCCTTCGCTGCAACCAGCTTCTGTCTGAGGAGAATCTCTGGCTTGCGGGTATCCTTCCGAGCAATGGTGAGCAGTCACAAACTTTTTCACCTTTCCTTCTCTCCATCTTTTTCTTCCTCTCTTTTTTTTGAATGGCTCTAACCTGTCTTGGCTTGCATAGATATGAGGCCACCAACCGAAATGTTGATGAGGGCGGTCGCGAAGAGACGGAGGGCCATGAGCGAGGCAGGAGGGTCAAAGAAGAGGCCGCGGCCTTAGTCCTTTGCTCCCCCATCCGACGACCAGCAGGTAGGCGAGGAGGTCGCTCCGCCGATCTCCCAGCCAGCAACCCCATTGATCGCTCCACCGGTCACCCCACCGGCTACCCCGGCGATTGACCTCACTATTGACACACCCCTAGAGGAGCCGAGGGCTATGGCGGTGCACTCGAATGCAAAGCCAGCCGCCTTAGGTGCGAAACCATTCGAGCCTGTAGCCGCGCCAGCATCGAAGGAAAGCTCGTCGGTGAGTAGGGATGTCGTTGTAGCGGTGGGAGCAACTGCAGAGGATGCCTCGACGGGCGGGGGCCATAGAGGAACACCGCTAGAGCCCGAGGCGACATCCGCGCCCTTGGCCTTGGCTGATCCCGCGGGGGGGAGGACCATGGCGAACCTCCCTCGGGTGTCCCTTACATATGATGGTCGCAACGCAAAGCGACTGTTGGCCAAAGTCTGCCTGTCGAAGCTTCAAGCGGAATTCGATCAATTGGACACCCCCACCATCCTTTAGGATGCCTTCGCGGCGCATTTATGGGTAAGTGTCTTTTTTGTCCTCCTCCCTAAAATTTTCTGCTTCATTGTGCACTAACAATGGCTCTCTTCGTGCATGCGGTGAATTCCTTGTTGGCATTGAGGGACACTACCCTCTGAAGCCACCGCACCCACCAAGCGACCTTGGCCACCATGTCCAAGGCCGAGGAGGCCGATGGTGCACTGGAGGCATTCCGAAGGGAGGCCGAGGGTGCGCTGGAGGCAGGCCGGAGGGAGGCCAAGGTGACCGAGAGGGCGCTAAGGGTGGCCCGGAGGGAGGCCAAGGAGGCTAAGAGGACCTTGGAGCTATTCTAGATGGAGATCGAGGAGATCAGGCGGCAGGGAGCAGCTGACCTGGGGCATGCCCGCACCACTAAGGCCGAGCTAGGGGCTTGCTGACTCCAACTGGATATAGTGAGTCATGAGGCAAAGGAGTTCGAGGGCCGGGCTGAAAATGCAAAAGAGATCGTCCAGATGGCCAATGATCGGGCCACTGACGTCATTCCCCAAGCGAGCGATGCCCTCCTGAGAGCATGAGATGCCGAGGAAAGGGCTGCGACGGCGGAGAGGGAGGCAGCAGAGGCCATGGAGTGCTTTCAGGGCTCCACCACTTTTGCCAAAGAGGTGGCGGAGGGCTTCATCGATGCCTATCTCCAGGGCATCCATCACGGGAAGGAGAAGGTCATGCGATTCTCCGGCATTGCCAGCCTCAATGACCTTGAGCCCGATGCCTTCGAGGAGCCGAAGGAGTCGACTGATGGTGAATCCGCACCAGATGATGCCTGAGGCCCCCTTCTGTACCTTTTCTTTTATTTTGTTATTTTATCAAAGTCCGACCTGAGTCGGCATTTTGTAAACATTCACTAAGTAATGAAAATGCTAACTTTTCTTAAAATTTGTGTCTTAAAAAGACTCTTTGAATACTTAGCTCAAAGTAGTGTGTTCTCTACTTAGTCCACATTTGCAGGATCCCTGATAGGGATGCACTGGTCCCGGTGGGGTCATAGTATTTGTCCACTCACCGTGAGCAAGTTCGGGACTTAGTTACAGTATCGGAGTAGATCCCAAGAAAGTGTTGAGGCTAGCTCTGGAACTTGCCTTTGCGAAAACTTGAGGTTGGCCCCAGGGCGTTGGTCTTGCAATAGGCATGTGGCGCCGATTTGTAGCATGGCCTCCGTGCCGATTGGGGTCAATCTTTGGGTGTCGAGTTGGAGCCGGTCTTCGGTGTCGAGCTGGCCTTAGGCTTTAGATGCTGACCGGAGCTGGGCTTTGGTGCCGAGCTGGCCTCGGGCTTTCGGTGCCAACCGAAGCCAGCCTTTGGGTGCCGATCGGAGCCAAGCTTTGGTGCCGAGCTGGCCTCGGGCTTTAGGTACCGATTGGAGCTGGGCTTTAGGTGCCGAGCTGTCCTCGGGCTTTAGGTGCCGACCAGAGTTAGGCTTTGGGTGCCGATCGGAGCTGGGCTTTGGTGTCGAGCTGGCCTCGAGCTTTAGGTGCCAAGCTGGCCTCGGACTTTGGTGCCGAGCTAGTCTCGAGCTTTAGGTGCTGACCGGAGTTGGGCTTTGGGTGCCGATCAGAGCCAGGCTTTAGTGCCAAGCTGACCTCGGGCTAAAGGTGCCAAGCTGGCCTCGGGCTTTGATGTCGAGCTGGCCTCGAGCTTTAGGTGACGACCAAAGCTGGACTTTGGGTGCCAACTGGATCCGGGCTTTGGTGCCGAGTTGGCCTCGGGCTTTAGGTGCCGATCGGAGCCGGGCTTTGGATGCCAACTAGAGCCGAACTTTGGTGCTGAGCTGGCCTCGAGCTTTAGGTGCCGACCGGAGCCGGGCTTTGGGTACCGACCGAAGTCGGGCTTTGGGTGCCGACCAGAGCTAGGCTTTGGTGCCGAGCTAGCCTCGGGCTTTAGGTGCTGACCGAAGCCGGGTTTTGGTGCCGAGCTGGCCTCGGGCTTTTAGTGCCGAACGGAGTCGGGCTTTGGCTAAAAGGAGGAGATACTTGAACATATCTTTATTAGCTGAGAAGATGAGGTATTCAAACCCAAAAGAATAAAATACTTAAATTCATAATCAAACGTTGGTGTACATTACTTGTAGTACTGACGGAGATTATCAAAATTCTAGATGCGGGGGAGAGGCTTCCCATCGAGTCCCTCAATTCGGTATGCTCCATGGTGGAGGGCCTCGATGACCCGGTAGGGTCCTTCCCACTTCCGTGACAACTTGCCTCCTTCTGTTGACCTCAAAATCTCGGCCCGCCTAAGAACTAAATCCCCTAGAAGGAATGTCTTAGGGCAAATGCGAGCGTTGTAGTACTTGGTGGATCTCTGACGATAGGCGGCCATCCTGAGTCTCACCCGGTCACGTACCTCCTCGACAAGGTCGAGGTTGGCTCGCAATCGGCTCGGGTTATCCTCCTCATCGTATGACTCCATTCGAGGACTCGGGATGCCGATCTCCATGGGGATGACAGCCTTGGACCCGAATATAAGGCTGAAGGGGATCTCTCCGATGGGAGCCCGCGGTGTTGGGTGATAGGCCCATAGTACGTTGGGGAGATCCTTCACCCATCTCCCTTTGAAGTCATCTAGCTATGTTCTAAGCCCTTGAAGGATGATGCGGTTTGTCACCTCGGCTACCCCATTAATTTGGGGATGGCCAACGAAGGTAACCTGCTGGCGGATGCTTAGCTCAGCACAGAATCCTCTGAAGGGGGCGTTGTGAAATTGCCGGCCGTTGTCAGTAATGAGAGTGTGGGGCAACCTGAATCGGTAGATAATGGACTTCCAAAAGAAGGATCTCATCTTGCTCTTGGTTATCTTCACTAGTGCCTCGGCCTTCACCCACTTGGTGAAGTGGTCAATGGTAATGAGTAGGAACCTCTGCTGACCATAGGCCAGGGGGAATGGTCTTAGGATGTCCATTCCCCACTGGACGAAGGGCCATGAAGCTGCTAGAGGGCTTAGCTGAGAGGTTGGCTGCCGTTAGATGTTGGCATGTCGCTGACAACTGTCACACCTTTGAACCAGCTTGGCAGCATCCTCCTTCATTGTGAGCCAGTAGTACCCCTGACGCAGAGCTTTGTATGTCAATGCTCTGTCCCCCAGATGGCTTTTGCAAATGCCTTCGCGGAGGACGTAGTCGGCATCCGTAGGGCCGACGCACTTAAGAATTGAATATGAGAAAGGACCTTCGGTATAGCTGCCCGTCCAGCGTCAGGAATTTGGAAGCTCGCCGCTTAAGCAGTTTGGCCTCCATAGGGTCCTCAGAGAGGGTGCCATTGGTGAGGTACCGGACGTAAGCATCCATCTAGATGGGCTCTTGGCTGACCGGAAGGGCTTCCTCGATGGTGATGCCTAGGCGAGGCGCGACGATGGCAAGTCTCCTGGTGAGGGGATCTTCCATGGGTGGACTGTTGACTGGGTCGAACCATTCCCGTGCCCAGCAAGGATGGCCTTGAGTGTTGCTGCGCAACCATCGGCTATGGGTGCACAGCCGCTGGTTGTTATTGTAGTTCCTGGACTGCCACCACAAGCGATTGGATTTGCATGGTAAGGGTGGCGATCCGATCATCATGAGGTGGTGGCGAAGGCGGAGCAGGGAGGTTAGCCTCCGACTGTTCAACTGCTTGGTGATGCCCACCCAGTGTGGCTGGCAAAAATCTTCTAGGCACGTGTCACCACCATCTTCTTGTTTGCGGAGGGGAGTGGGAGCCTATAGCTGGCTAGTCCAAAACTTTCTACCTCTATTTCCCCCTACCTGGCGCACCAATCTATTGTCATCAAATCACGTTCTTCAAATGCCGAGTAACGGAAAGGATCTGGACGGTCACGAGGATGGCTAGGGAATCTTCCAACGCATCCTCCTCGACGAGATTCCTGCAAGAAAGTCCTCGGGGACCGAGTACACTGGTGGGGACCCTCCGACGCTTAAGTGAACAACTTGGGAAACAGTGAAGAAGAAAGAGCTAAAAGAATTAGCTAGAGAAAACTTGGAGTTCGAGATCCCCTCTTTTGTTATGAGTGAAGGTTCTTATACATGTCCGGAGGTCCCGTTTACCCGCTTATGGAAGGTTGTTGATTCTGAAACGTTATTGTCTAGTAGTGGATAGGCGGCAAGGCTGACAAGGACAGGTCGCAACAACCACTGAGCATGTTAGAGGTGGCCCATTGTAATGACCCGGGCTCTAGGCCCGTAGCATCCACGAGTCCATTTCGTTACAAAAAAGCAAGACGGACAAGGTCCACACCAACTTGGGCCACCACAGCTCAAAAGGGATCCAATTAGTACCTTGTCCTTCTTGCTTTACTACATATAAATCACTCGCCCTTTCTTCTTTACCCAATGTGGGATCTTTAAGGAGGGCCTCATGATCTTACCCCCTTAAAGAGGCGACGTCCTCATCGCCAAAGGCAACCACCAGGCAGGCAGGGGTCTAGAGGTGGCCCCCACATGTGAGAGGTGGCTCTCATCCCCCATGGATGTAGCACTTTGCCCTATGTGGCACTTAGATCCTGCACTTCCGGCTAGTACATGGCTCTGATACCATATTGTAACGACCCGGGCCTCGGGCCCGTAGCACCCGTGAGCCTGTTTCGTTATAAGAAAGCAAGATGGACAAGGTCCATACCAACTTGGGCCGGGTCGTTACAATAAAACAAGACGGACAAGGTCTACACTAACTTGGGCCACCACAGCCCAAAAGGGATCCAATTGGTACCTTATCCTTCTTGCTTTACTACATATAAATCACTCACCCTTTTCTCCTCTACCCGATGTGGGATCTTTAAGGAGGGCCTCACACCCATCCTGCCAACCCCTGCCAAACGCGGCACCACAGGTGATAGGTGGGTCTAGTCATGTTAGGCATGTACCATAACGGGTAGTGGCCATGCGTGGTTGCAGATGGTTAGTGAACCACATGGTGGTTGCAGGTGGTTAGTGGGCCACATGGCGATTGCAGTCCGAGACCGAGGGGACGCTGGAGTCCGAGGCCGAGGAAACCCTGGAGTCCAAGGCCGAGGGGGATCTGGAGTCCGAGGCCGAGGGGACCTTGGAGTTCGAGGCCGAGGGAGACCTGGAGTCCAAGGCCGAGGGGGACCTAGAGTCTGAGGCCGAGGGGACCTGGTGTCCGAGGCCGAGGGGCCGAGGGGACCTTGGAGTCCAAGACTGAGGGGGACCTAAAGTCTGAAGCCGAGGGAGACCTAGAGTCCAAGGCCAAGGGAACCTTGGAGTCCGAGGCCGAGGGAGACCTAGAGTCCGAGACCGAGGGGGACTTGGAGTCCGAGGCCGAGGGGACCTAGGAGTCCGAGACCGAGGGGGACCTGAAGTCCAGAGCCGAGGGGGACCTGGAGTCCGAGGCCGGGGGACCCTGGAGTCCGAGGCCGAGGGGGACCTGAAGTCCAGAGTAGAGGGGACCTTGGAGTCCGAGGCCGAAGGAACCTTGGAGTCCGATGCTAAGGGAGACCTGGAGTCCGAGGGGACCTTGGAGTCCGAGGCCAAGGGAACCTGGAGTCCGGAGCCGAGGGGACCTTGGAGTCCGAGGCCGAGGGAGACCTGGAGTTCGAGGCCGAGGTTCTGTCAGTCGCCCCTCCCGTTAGCCCTATCATTGCTTGATCAGCCACATCAGTATTGAACACTGATATTTAGATGGTAGTATGAGCGTTTAGCCACTAACAGCTCTTGAATTTTTAAGGCAGCAAATGGAATATCTTGAGCTCTGGGTTGATATTTAGATGGATTTAAACCATTTGCAGCCTTGGTGCAACATCCCCCCAAGCTAAGAAAGGTTCTGATCTGGTGTTTGCATACCTAAAAGGGTGATTATAAGCATGTATCCAGATTTTCCCATCACTCTACAAATGTATAGGTGATCATGGCAGAGTGATGACATAATCTTGCAAGCAATTGGTTAAAAGGTTTTGAGATGATCATAATGGAAAATATGGGAATGCCACCAATGTGACAACTTACAGCACAGGGCCTGTGCCTTACTTCGCAGTTCATTCAATCATACCTAATAGTGGTTGTTGTGCTTTAAAAATCATGAGCAGTGCGACTAGGTTTCCCATTTTTGTGGTGCTTTGCGATTCGTGCGTCCGGTGAGCTTGCTCTTGATCTCCGGCGATGGTCGGTGTCGGGACCACAGCGCCCAGCCGGTCGTCAGACTTTCTGAGGTATTCGTCTCCGATGGCCGCTGATGGAGGTTCAGGTGAGAGGATGCCGGAGTTTTGTTCTTCTGAGCGCCGTTTCAATTGGGTGTCGTCTTCTCCTTCCCCGGCAGTGGTAGAGGCCCTTGAGCGGCGATTTTTGGAGGTCCTTCAGGTCCCAACCCAGGATTTGGATGATGAAATTGTGGAGTGGGGGATTAAGGCAGTGATTGGCCGAAGCATCTCAAGATGGGTTCTGCCTGAGGCCATTATCAGAGAGCTTTGCAGAGCAGGCGCTGCAGGTGGAATTGATGCATTGTGCATGGCTCATCGCCACTATATGTTCAGCTTCTCTGATCCGAATCCAAAGCTTTGGCGTTGGGGAGGCCTTGGGTTGTTAACGGGCAGCCAATTGCTATGGAGAACTGGCACCTGGATTTCATCCCGTCTGAAGAATCCCTGTCCTCTATTCTTCTGTGGATTCATATGCCCTCTCTTCCCATTGAATTCTGGTCGGAGTCTATCGTCGGTTCCATCCTCTCTGTGGCTGGAGCCTTTATCTTCCTCGACGCTGCTACTAGGGAGAGGAAGAGAGGAGGGTTCACCCGCATGTGTAAGAGTGGATTTGAGGAAGCCTTTGCGGCCAGGGGTTAGAGTGCATGGCAACAGCAACCCATTTTGGCAGCATTTTGTTTACGAGCATCTTGAAGGCATTTGCAGCGCCTGTGGTTCGCTGCATCTTGAGGGTAATTGTGATGCTGCATCGGTGACTGATTCCTCTCTGTCTCCTCCGCTTTATGGGCCGTGGATGGCTGCTCTACGGCATCAGAGGACTCCTCAGTCACAGGACTCGATTGATGCTAGGAAACTCTGAAAGAGCTCTGTAATCCCCTCTGCTTCCACTGAGGGCTAGCAATTGCCTAAGAAGCCTGCTCGCAGGTCAGTTGCCAAGGACGGCGTGACTGGGGTTGATGCCAGTTCCCCCAGTGTGGTGATTGGCAAGGTTGGGGGGATAGCTATGGCTTCGGATTTGGCAAAGGACAGTGCCACTGCTAGGCCTTCTGTGAGCGTTCCTGGAACTCAAGTTTCTTTGAAGGCACCGTTGGAGGGGGGGGCTTGCATGCCGGTCCCTGGTCTTTGTGCCAGTCTAGTTGGAGGACTTTAGGCTGCCTGAACCATCTTTGAAGAAGAATTCACTTCACACTGCGGCCAATCCATTTGCCTTGGTGGGCTTTGATAAATGGGCGGGTAGATCCAAGACCCAGAAGGAAGCCTATCCCAGGCCTCTCAAGCGAGCCCGGCCCATGGAATCACTGACTCCACAAGTGTTCTCCAAATCTTCGAAAGGCAAGGGAAAACCTTCTGCTCCAGGCCTCGGCGATGTGCATGCCACCTTTGTCTTTTCAGCAGAAAAGGGTGATCTAAAGGGGCAGGGGACCTTGTCAGTTAATGGGCCTAAGCTGACTCAGATGGAGGAGGTGCCCACCCCTGTTGGTGTCTCTGAGGTCCCCCAGCAGATTTCTCTGGGGAATCATTCCCATGATGCTGTTGTTTGCCTTCTCAAGAAGGCCATCCAGTTGGAGCTGGATGTTCAGGCTATGGATAGCCAGGAATAGGGGGCATCGTTGGGTGTCCCGAGAGATGATGGTCCTCTTGATACTGTAATGTTAGGGGATTGGGGCCCCTCCCTCCCTAATACTGAATGAAGATTCTCATATGGAATGTTAGAGGAGCTCTGAAACTAGCATTTCGCTCCTCTTTGGGAGGCTGATGCAGCTTCACTGTTGTGATATATATATTTTGCTGGAGACTCGTCTGTCTGGGGAGAGTCTGGCTTCTGTTAGGCATCATATATCTAGAACCTGATCTTCTTATGCTATTGAGTCAGAGGGTTTATTTGGCAGCATCATCGCTTTATGGCGATCTAGTGATATCAGGGTGGATGGATTTTACCACTGTGGGTAGCAGATTGCGTTGGTTATCTCTGAAGGAACGTCGGCCCCTTGGCTTATTTCTGGTATCTATGTCAGTACTGATTTTCGAGCTTGCCGTATCCTTTGGGATGAGATTCGGTCCTTGCTTTCATAGGGCATTCCGACCTTGGTGGTGGGGGACTTTAATTGTATCATGAGTGCCAATGAGAAGAGAGGCGGTAGACAGTTTGAGGAGTCTACAGGAATTTTTGAGTTTCAGTCTTTCATTGACACCGCTAATCTTCTGAACTTGGGGTTCCAGGGTGCCATATTTACTTGGTGCAATAATCGCCAGGGCTCTGCTAAAGTTTGGGAACGGCTGGATCGTGCTTTGGCCACTGACAATTGGCTTCAGCTGTTCCCCTCTACTACTATTTCTTACCTATCCAGAATTGCCTCGGATCATTGTCCTATTCTTATTGCTACTGATGTGGCAGTTCAGCGTAGGGGGCAGTTTAAATTTGAGAAGTTTTGGACTTCCTACTCTGCTGCTAGAACTTTAATTTCTAAGGTGTGGCATCTTCTTGTCAGAGGTAATGCTACTTATAGACTGTCTCGGCGTCTGGAACTTGTGAGACGGAGGCTATCCAGATGGAATAGGGAGGTAGTGGGTGACATTTCCCGGCAAATTGTGGAGGTGGAGAGTATCATTTCTTCTATCCAAGCTAAGGAAGATCGGCTCGGTTGTCTTAATAACGCTGACATATCTTCTCTTCGATCCAGTCTCGCTCTCCACCACTCCCTTCTTCGATAGCAGGAGACCTATTGGAGACAAAGATCCCATATTCAGTGGATCAAGGAAGGTGATCAGAACACTAGATTCTTCCACCATGTCACCTTGAGACGCCATGCTTCTAATAGGATTCGGAGACTCATTGATAATGAGAGGAATGTCCAGGAGAGCTCTCAGGGTATCCAGGACCAGCTTCTTTAGTTCTTCCAAGCTCGTTGGACTGAGTCTTCTGGGGATGGATCCCCTGTGTTTCCTGTGGCGACTCCTCTTAAGGTCACTAATGTGGAAAATGATCTACTTACTAGACATGTTACTTCTGAGGAGATTCGGTTGGCCCTCTGGAACCTTGGTTCGGATAAGGCCCCGGGGCCTGATAGGTTTCCATCATTTTTCTTTCGTCATTATTGGGCTATTGTGTTTCAGGATGTGGTGCAAGCCATTCAATTAGTGTTTGAGACTCGTGCTCTTCCTTCTGACTGGAATAGGACTCTTGTTACCTTGGTGCTGAAATGGTCTGATGCCTCTATGCCGCAACACTTTCGGCCTATCAGCCTCTGTACTACTCTATATAAGGTCTGTGCTCGGCTATTGGTCTCCCAGCTGAGGATGGTGGTCCCTCACCTTATATCTCCTGAGCAGGGGGATTTCCTTACAGGACGTTGCATTTCCGATAATGTCCTATTAGCGCAAGAGGCTATGCATGATATTCTTAGAGCCCCTGCTCGTTAGTGTTTGATGGCTGTGAAGCTGGACATGGAGAGGGCTTATGATAGAGTCAGATGGGATTTCCTGCTCCGTTCCCTTCAGGAATTTGGATTTCATGAGCTGTTTATTGACTGGATCATGGCTTGTATTCATCGGCCCTCCTTCTCCATTATTGTTAATGGTGGCCTGACAGACTATTTCCATTCTGCGATGGGTTTTAGCAGGGTTGCCCCCTATCTCCTTTCTTATTTATCCACGCTGCTGATGCTTTATCAAGGGCTCTTCATCAGGCTTAGCAGACTTCTTATTTATCTCCTTACAGTGCGGGCCCCCAAGGGCCTTTGATATCTCATCTTTTATTTGCTGATGACTGTATCTTGTTGGGGAGGGCTACTTCCAGTAATGCTACTACTTTTGCTTCTGTGATCCAGTCTTATTGCAGGGCCTCTGGTCAAAAGGTTAATTCAGATAAATCCGTAATCAGTTTCAGTCTGAGGACAAAGTCTTCTACGAGGGATTCCATCATGCACATAATGGGTATATTTACTCAGGCTGATCGCCTATCTTATTTGGGTATCCTTATTACGGGGAGGAGGCCATAGATTTCTGATTTTTGTGATTTGGAACATTGAGTTCATAATCGGCTGGATGGGTGGCAAGTCACAGGGTTATCTATGATGGCTAGGCTCACCCTTATTCGATCAGTGCTCACTGCTCTTCCTCTCTACATTCTTTCTAACGCTGCCATGACGGTAACTTGTTTGAGGAGGATGGAGAGGTGGTTTAGAGATTTCCTCTGGAGCTCTAGGCAGGATGGCCATGGAATCCACTTGTTGGCTTAGGACTCTGTGTGTATGCCGATCTCGGAGGGGGGGCTGGGGATTCAATCCCTTATTGCGAGAAGGGAGGCATTGATTGCTAAGCACGCAATGAGATTCTTGATGGATACTGAGTATCTATGGAGCTTGTTCATGCGTGCTAAATATGGTGACTGGTCCACCCACACACCCTCTCAGTCTGTTCGTGGCTGTTCTTTCTTCTGGAAGGAGGTTTGTCGTCATGCGCTGGCTGTGATTTCACACACTTCTTGGTTAATTGGTGATGGAGCGTCAGTTGATGTTCTTAGGGACACGTGGTTGGCTGATCTTCCATTGTCTCCATGGCCCACCTTTATCAGTGCTGATATCCCTAGTGGCTTGAGAGTCTCTGACCTATTGCTTCAGGATCACACTGCTTGGCGTACTTCTCTTATAACCACTCTGTTTGGTGTTGATCTCCAGCAGCGCATTCTATCCATCCCTCTCCTCTTGCATCACACTTCAAACACTAGATTATGGAGGAGGTCCTGTCTATCTCGTGTTCATGTCAGGGATCTCATGCAGGATTTCAGGCCACAGACCAGCTGCACTCTGGATGTGTCTTGGATTTGGAGGATTCCTATCCACCCTCGTGTTTAGCTATTCATTTGGAAGATGGCTTAGGATTGCCTTCCTACTTGCTCTCTCCTCTCTAGGAGGGGCATGGAGATCCAATCTACTTGCTCGCTATGTGGTACCAAGGAGGAGACTATGGATCACACCATCTTCACTTGTTCTAGAGCGAGATTGGCTTGGCAGATCGTGGGTTATTGCTCTTGGCCTGTGAGTAGTGCCATGTCTCGTACCTCCTCTCTGATTATGCTGCGGTAGGAGATGAGGAGGGATGCCGGTAGGGGAGTACTACTGCTGCCTATTTGGCTTATTAAGTTTGGTTGTCTCGGAATAGGCATATTTTTACTGTAGTTATTGACCCTCTCCATCGGATTATTAGGACAGCTATGTCCCTTTCTGCTGAGTACACACGCCATCAGTCAGCCATGGACTCTGACAGCCCTAGCTACTGGGATTCTCCTGCTGCCTCTGCAGCATACTGGGGTACGGTCTTCATCTTCTGGGAACCCCCTCCACTAGGGTTTGTCAAAGTCAATTTTGATGGTAGTGTTCAAGGGCGCCTGGCGGGTTCGGCTTTTGTTATCCATGGATCTGATGGCTTGATGTTGGCGGCTGAAGGCTTTGGTCTTCTTGATCTATCAGTACCGTCTGCTGAGCTTTATACAGCTTGGGCTGGTATCTTTTTTGCTGTTCGCAGCCTGGGCATTCGCAGGCTTATCATTGAGGGGGACTCCATTACGGTTGTTCGCTGGCTCCAATAGGATCTAGGCGTCCCCTGTTCTACCAACCCTCTGGTTAGCGACATTTGATTTAGGCTTCGTCAGGTCGATACGGTTCAGATTCGGCTTATTTTTCAGAAAGCTAACTCAGCGGCTGACTGGGTAGCTGTCCGGGTCGCCCATCATCCGGTCCTTGGTATTGGGTTCCGGGTGACTTCTGTCTGGTGATGCTTTCCTAAATTTTGTATTCTGATATCTGGGCTTGAATCACCTTAGGTCGATGTGATCGCTCGTTTGTACTAAAAAAAATTATACCTAATAGAAATCAGGCGACTGATCAATAAGTGAGAAAAATGATGAGGTTAAGATTTGGGAGGATCAATAAGAGAGACCGCCAATGCGGTTAAAATTTAAGAGGAGGGAGAAGAGATGGATGACATGAAGCATCTTCATGCTTTTGGAGAGGTGGCCTCGTGTTTTACTCGCAAGAAGCTAGTTGTCATGCATCATCCGATCCTCGTCTGTGGACTTAAGAATTTTGTGTGGAGTTAAAATGTTTTGTTGAGAGTAATTTTATTTTCTTTAATTAAAATAATGAGGTGATATCTCACATTTTTACATTTTCATGCAATAGTTTCATGGCTCATTTGGTCTTTTCATGCATAAACTAGATGTCACAAAGTCCAATGACAAGGCAAAAAAAAATACCAAATGTTATTATATTTCTACTATCTTTTCTAATTTCAAATTGAATGTAAAGGAGCTCTTCAACTGAAAATTTGAGGCGTTGGGGTATGGTTGTTAAACAAATATTTATTATACAATTGGAATTAAGATAAATCTCAAAGTGACTAGTTTATGATACCTATTACAATATTATATACTATATAATACACTCACTTGCTCCATTTGTTTATCATATGGGCCTTTTAAATTCTCTTTTGTCATTATGGAAAAAGAAATTGCACCATATTAATTGTTCCATACTTGATTTTAAACTATAGTATTTATATGAAAAAGAGAATTTACCGCTGCAACCCTCATATCTATTAAGAAACACTATAGGTATCCATAAAAAAATGTTATAGAAAAAAAAATCTATCTTTTGTCCAGGGAAATATAATAAAATAATAGTAAGAAATTAGTGGGGAAAATTCAAAAAAAATTGTTCTATTTTCTTCTTGGTGAAAGTTTAGAAAAAAAATATAAATATATGTGGAAATAATTCAAAAAAAAGGTCTAGCTCTTGTGGAGAAAAAGGGGGAAAAAATGAAAAAGAAGAATTATACCCAAAAAAAAAGAGTCTAAAAAGAATTTCATTTTTTTAACCTAAGGGGAAAAGATTAGTAAATTGCAGAAGAATTCCCAATTATATAAAAGAAAACCAGCAACCTAAGGACGGCTGATGCTCAACTACAGTCCTCCGGATTGATGGAATCCATGATGTCTGAGAGAACTCCTTGCGATAAATTTTATATGGTCCTTGATTGAATCAACAAGGTATACTGGATAATAACCTCTAGTTGAATCAGTTTTTATAGAAGACCTGTATAACGATTTGTGATGTGGCTGATATAGCTACGAAGGTAATTATGGTAAAATCAAAATTCTAAGGTGGCTCCGGCATCTCCAAGTCGGCCGAGTCGGCCCCAACCTTTCCTGATCGGCCCCGCTCGGCCCCGGCATCTCCAAATCGGCCGAGTCTGCTCCGATCTTTCCTGGTCTGCCCCGCTCGGCCCCGGCATCTCCAAGTCGGCCGAGTCGGCTCCGACCTTTCCTGGTCGGCCCTGCTCGGCCCCTACATCTCCAAGTCGGCCGAGTCGGCCCTGACCTTCCCTAGTCGGCCCCGCTCGGCCTCGGCATCTCCAAGTCGACCGAGTCGGCCCCGACCTTTCCTGGTCGACCCCGCTCGGCCCCGGCATCTCCAAGTCAGCCAAGTCAGCCCCAACCTTTCCGGGCCGGCCCCGCCCCGGCATCTACAGGTCAGCTGAGCTAGTCCTGCTCAGCCTCGGCGCCCTCATGAGGGTCGAGGCTGCCCCAAGTCGATCCCAGAACGGTCCTGGCGGTCCACACCGTCATCCTATTGATGCGTGCCGCCTAGCATTCCTAGGCCCAACTACCCACTGGCCACGTCGCTGATGGGACAATACCTAAATACCTGTTAGCCCTGCTGACTGATGGGACGTAGCCCACCAACCGCTATTTTCCCCTCTCCGATGGGATAGAACCCACCGACCAACCCAAATTCACGCAACCCCATGAACCCTGCGAACATTCCTTCCTTATGGAACTCACGTAGTCGTGTAGGTGTCAACCCCCTATAAAAGGGTAAGTCCACTCAGAAACAAGGTACGCAAACTCATACACTCGCTACCCTAATACCCAGAAGGGGATTCCTCTCTTTCTGATATCTCATTCTTCTCCCAGAGCTCGTCTGAGCTCTCCCTCAGCTGTGACCCAGGTTACTGACTTGAGCGTCGGAAGGTCCCCACCGGAGCACCCCTGCGATCCTGGGACTTTTTGCAGGCCACTCGATCAGGTGCAGGATGGCGGATTAACCGGCTCTCTTCTCCCGACGTTCAAGACCAGTGATCAGGCGTCATCAGATTGGCGCGCCAGGTAGGGGGGCAAGGCAAGAAAAGAAGGCCCAAACCCTACAGTATACTTCTCTTTTCTCTCCCTCTCCCAACAATGGTGTTGACACAAGCTCAGGATGCCTCAGTCAGCCACCCCAGGGGGCATCTTCCCCCGACTAAGCTGCAGGAGACCAAGTTACCTGTCGCTGATCCTCCCATCATTCCCCCTCAACCAGAAGTGGTTGCCCCAGCTGCGAGCAACTGGCAACCCTCACTCGGCAAGTTCAGACCCTCACCGCCATGGTCCACTGACTTCAGCAGCAGCAGTCCGTGGCCACCCAGCATCAGACCGCTCCCCCTGCAAGTCAACAATCTGCAAGGGGAGTTTCTCCTCAACGAGAGGCCGATCGCCGCCGAGCTTCTCCAAGGAAGCCTCGCCATGAGTCCCTCAAGCGACCGCGATCTCCAGATTGTGGCCCAAGCAAGTTTCCTCCGGAGCTGCCACATCAAGAGGAACCAAAGCAGAAATCCCATCTTCCGCGTCCTTCTCCTTCTTCTTTCTCTCTTCATCCTCCGAGCCGTCTTGGAGGGCCCCGATAATCAACCACCAGGTGGAGGAGCGCTTGGACGAGTACAACCGGTGACTAGACGAGCTCGCCAATAAAATCAACAACCAATCGGAGGGAGTATGACACCCGTCCTCCTTATACTCGTTGAATACTAGAAGAACCTGTCCCCTCTAGATTCTGATTCCCCCAGATAGATCCGTACGATGGCACAACGGATCCTCTCGACCACCTCGAAAGCTACAAGGCCATGATGCAGGTCCAGGGTGCGTCAGATGCCCTTTCTGTAAAGCTTTCCCTGTTACTTTGCGGAAGGCTACTCGTGCGTGGCACTCGCGCCTATCCCCCCATAGCATCGACTCCTTCTGGGGGCTGGAAAAGGCCTTCCTGGCACATTTTGATGCTTGCCGGTGAATCCCGAGGGTCGCAGACAGCCTCTTCTCTGTGCGCCAGAAGGAGGGGAAATTGCTGCGGGACTTTGTATCCCGGTTCAAAACCACCGCCCTTGAAGTATACCATCTGGACAACACGGTGGCTACACTAGCGCTGAAGCGGGGACTCCTCCCATCCCGCTTCACCTTTTCTCTGGACAAGAAGCCCCCGGGTTCCTACTCTGACCTCCTCCTTCGAGCTTAGAAGTACATCCGCGCGGATGAGGCCGACCTCACTCGCCGGGAATCATTAAGGAGCTGCAACCACAAGCCTGATCGCCCTGAGCCGAGCAGGCCCTCTCGCCATCGGCGGCCTGACCCGCCTCGCCGACCCGAAAACAGGCGTCGAAGCCCCATCCCTGACGAGAGCAAGCTCACGCCTCTCCTCTCCCCTCGATCCCATATCCTGATAGAAATCGAGGGCGAGCCTTATCTCCAACGTCCTCCTCCTATGAAGAAAGTCCTTCCCGCGACAAGAGCCGTTACTGTCGATTCCATCGAGTTTACGGCCACGACACCGACAGCTGCTACAGCCTAAAGCAGGCCATCGAGGAACTCATCCAGCGGGGCTACCTTGGCAAATATGTCCAGAAGGGGCCACAACCGCTGCCGGCACTCATGGGACCCCCACTTGCTCAAGCCGCTGTCGACAATACCCCCATGGAGCAGATAGTTGGAATGGTGTCCTGGGGAGCGGCTTCCGCATCTAAGCGACCGAGAGGGGAAGAGGCACCGGGTAATGTAGTTCTGGGGGGGGGAGACTGGTGAATTTTGAGAATGTAAACAATGAAGGCATCGCCGTCTCCATGACGATCGCCATGCACCCTATAAAAAGGATATTGGTTGATAGTGGCAGCTCAGCTGACATCCTTACTTATGACGCTTTTGTTCGGATGGGATTGTCTCTAGACTCTCTTTAGCCTATGGCAACCCCTTTGGTCGGATTCACCGGAGATTCGGTAAGGGTTAATGGTGAGATATCCTTGCCTGTGACAGCAGGGACACCACCATGCCAAAGCACAGTGATCATGAAGTTCTTGGTTGTGCGGGTCCCTTTGGCATATAAAGCCATTCTTGGGCACCCAGGCTTAAACTTATTGGATGTGGTTATCTCCACCAGACGCTTGTTGGTGCAGTTCCCTACTAGCAGAGGGGTTGGGGAGATGAAGGGCGAGATCGGCTCAGTTCTACCCTGCTATCACACGGCGTCAAGCCCCTTGGAGGCCTAGCCGGTCCCAGAAGCCCCTGACCCCAGGGAGTCCGACAGGAGAGGGGAGCCGGCCGAGCACCTCCTGGCCTTTCCCTTCGGGGACGATCCGGCGAGGACCGTGCGCATCGGTGGACTTCTCCCTCCAGAGGATCAGGATCGCCTTCTAACCTTCTTGCGGGCCAACTCAGACGTTTTTGCTTGGTCGGCGTCTGACATGCCCAGCATCCCTCCAAAAGTAATCACCCACAAGCTCAACATCGATCCGAAGCACCGTCTGATCCACCAGAAGAAGAGGAGTTTCGCTCCCAAGCGGTAAAAGACCATCGATGAGGAGATCAGGAAATTGCTCAGTGCCGGCCACATCCGAGAAGCGCATTACCCTAGCTGACTGGCCAATGTGGTCAAGGTACGGAAGGCAAACGGGAGCTAGAGAATCTGCATCGATTTCACCGACCTCAACAAGGCGTGTCTGAAAGACAGTTTTCTCCTACTAAGGATTGACCAGCTAGTGGATTCCACCTTCGGCCACGAGCTCTTCAGCTTTATGGACGCCTTCTCCGATATAATCAGATAAGGATGGACCCCAATGATGAAGAGCACACATCCTTTGTGATGGAAAAGGGGATTTATTGCTACAAAGTGATGCCTTTCAGTCTTAAGAACGCGGGGGCGACCTACTAAAGATTGATGAACATGGTGTTTCAGGATCAGCTAGGTCGGAACATGGAAGTCTACGTGGATGACATGCTAACCAAGAGCATTCGTGTTTCTGATCATGTTTCCGATCTGGAGGAAACTTTCAGCAACCTCCGCCGCTTCTAGGTCAAGCTGAACCCCAAAAAATGTTCCTTCGGAGTCACGGTAGGCAAGTTCCTGGGCTTTATGGTGACTCAGCAAGGGATAGAGGCGAACCCAGAAAAGATCAGCGCCATCCTCGACATGAGGCCACCATCCAGCAAGAAGAAGGTGCAGCGGCTAACGGGGAGGGTGACGGCTCTAAGTTGTTTCCTCTCCAAATCGGCGAGAGGTGCTTGCCCTTCTTCAAGGCCCTACGGAAGGTAAACAATTTCGAGTGGACGGATGACTACCAGCAAGCCTTCGACAGCCTGAAGGCGTTTCTATCTTCTCCTCCGCTCCTGTCCAAGCCAAGAGACGGGGAAAGTCTCTTCCTATACCTAGCTACTTCTTCGGAGGCCGTTAGCTCAGTCTTAGTGTGTCTCGATGCTGACGGAACCCAGAGGCCAGTTTATTACGTGAGCAAGGTGCTCCACGATGCGGAGGTCAGGTACTCCGAGACAGAAAAGATCATCTTTGCCCTGGTCGTCTCCGCCCAACGTCTCCGCCTGTATTTTTAAGCCTATCCTATTGTGGTGCTGACAGACCAGCCTCTCTGAGCCATCCTGGCCCGTCCGGACACCTCAGGCCAACTCGCTAAGTGGGCCATCAAGCTAGGGGAGTTTGACCTCTCCTTCCAAGCATGACCGGCTCTGAAGTCCCAAGTTCTAGTCGATTTCCTGGTTGAGTGCACTTGGACGAATGAGGAAACCAGGGAGGTTTCTGTGGAGCGGCACGAGCCCGAGCCGAGCAATGATGGAGAAACCTGGATCCTCCATGTGGATGGCACATCAAACTCTCAAGGGAGTGGCGTCGACCTCATTCTCGCCGGACCGGGTGGAGAGAGAGCGGAATGCGCCTTGCGGTTTATATTCAAAGCCACCAACAACCAAACCGAGTATGAAGCTTTACTGGCAGGATTAAGGCTAGCCCAGGAGTCGGGAGTAAGGCATCTCAGAGCTTTCACCGACTCACAACTCTTCTCTGGGCAAATCAATGGAGAATACGAAGCGCGTGACCCTGCTATGACTCAATACCTAGGCAAGGTTTGGCTCTTGGTCTCCCCGTTAGCTTATTTTAGTATCAGTTACATTCCCCAGAGTGAGAACACCAAGGCCGACATCCTCTCCCGTTTAGCTACCTCCACCGACGGCATTGCACGAGACACCTACGTTGAGTACTTAGAAAGGCCCAGCATAGAGGATGGCGAGGAAGTCCTCCCGCTCACCCAAGAGCCTACATGGATGGATGCCTACGTCTGCTATCTCACTGACGGCACTCTCCTGAATGATCGCAATGAAGCCAAGCTGCTCAAGTGGAGGGCTTCCAAATTCGTCCTCCTAGACGGACGTCTATATCGAAGGTCATTCTCTTACCCCTTGCTCAGATGTGTAGGACCTGCCGACGCCGACTACATCGTTAGAGAAATCTATGAAGGCATATGCGGAAATCATCTGGGAGCAGGTCCCTAGCCCAGAAGGCCCTTCGGCAGGGATACTTTTGGCTTACCATGAGGGAGGATGCTGCCTAGTTAGTTCAGAAGTATGATGGCTGCCAGCGCCACGCACATATCCAGCATCAACTGTCTACACCGCTCAACCCGCTCTCAGCCCCTTGGCCCTTCGCTCAGTGGGGAATGGACATCCTTGGACCATTCCCCCTGGCCTCGGGACAGCGAGATTCCTGCTAATAGCCATCGACTATTTCACCAAGTGGGTTGAGGTCGAGGCACTGGCTAAGATCACCAAAACTAAAGTCAAAGCCTTCTTCTGGAAGTCGATCATATGTCGCATTGGCCTACCTCACACTCTCATCACGGACAACGGTTGCCAGTTCAACAATGAAGCATTCAAGGCTTTCTGCAGCGAGCTGGGTATTCGCCATTGATTCATCTCTGTCGGCCACCCCCAGACCAACGGGGAGGCTGAGGTCATGAACCGCACCATTCTCAGGGGGCTCAGGACCAGACTAAATGGATCCAAGGGTCGATGGGTGGAGGAGCTCCCCAGTGTGATATGGGCTTACCACACGACCCCTAGAGCCCCGACGATCGAGACTCCCTTCTGTCTCATCTTTGGATCCAAAGCCGTCATCCCTGTTGAGATCGGACTGCCCAGTCTGCGCGTGGAATCCTTCAACGAGGAAGACAATTCCATATTGATACGAGCCAACCTGGACGTTATCGACGAGGCACACGATCGGGCAAGCCTGTGTATGGTGACCTTCCGTCAGCGGGCAGCCAAATACTACAATGCCCGAGCTCATCCTAAAGTTTTTCGCCACGGAGATCTGGTTTTAAGAAAGGCTGAAGTATCTAAGCCCACAGAGGGGGGCAAACTGTCTCCCAACTGGGAGGGTCCTTATCGCATCGCCGAGACATTCCACCGAGGGGCATACAGACTGGAAGAGCTTGACGAACAACCCATTCCGCATACCTGGAACACGGATAATCTCCGTCGATATTATCAATAATGTATCCCTCAGAACACAAGCAATAAAAGAAGTCTCTTCCAATGCCACAGCCTGCTCTCCCCTGCATCCAAGGACCAGATCTCACAAAAGGAGCTCACCGGCATCGCGGCTAATGGGACACCACTCGGTTCGGCTTGGAGATGCCCCCGAGTCGGTTCAAGTCCCTAACAGCTCTATACCCGGTCGAGTCGCCCCTCGGATGGCACACAAACCCCCAAGATGGTTCAAAAGGAGCTCACCGGCATTGCGGCTAACGGGACACCACTTGGTCTGGCTTGGAGATTCCCCCAAGTCGGTTCAAGTCCCTAACAGCTTCGTCCTTGATCGAGTCGCTCTTCGGGCGGCACACAAACCCCCGAGGCGGTTCAAAAGGAGCTTACCGGCATCGCAGCTAACGGAACACCACTCAGTCCGGCTTAGAGATGCCCCTGAGTTAGTTCAAGTCCCTAACAGCTCCGTACCCAGTCAAGTCGCCCTCGGGCGGCACACAAACCCTCGAGGCGGTTCAAAAGGAGCTCACCGGCATCGCAGCTAACGGGACACCACTCAGTCTGGCTTGGAGATGCCCCTGAGTTGGTTCAAGTCCCTAACAGCTCCGTACCCAGTCAAGTTGCCCCTCGGGCGGCACACAAACCCCCGAGGCGATTCAAAAGGAGCTCACCGGCATTGCGGCTAACAGGACACCACTCAGTCTGGCTTGGAGATGCCCCGAGTTAGTTCAAGTCCCTAACAGCTTTGTACCCGGTTGAGTCACCCCGCGGGCGGCACACAAACCCCCGAGGCAGTTCAAAAGGAGCTCATCGGCGTCGCGGCTAACGGGACACTACTCGGTCCGGCTTGGAGATGCCCCTGAGTTGGTTCAAGTCCCTAACAGCTCCGTACCCGATCGAGTCGCCCCTTGGGCGGCACACAAACCCCTGAGGTGGTTCAAAAGGAGCTCACCGGCATCACGGCTAACGGGACACCACTCGGTCCAGCTTGGAGATGCCTCCAAGTCGGTTCAAGTCCCTAACAGCTCCGTACCCAGTCGATTCGCCCCTCGGGCGGCACACAAACCCCCGAGGCGGTTCTAAAAGAGCTCGCTGACCCTCGCGATCTCCAAGATCAGGCCGAGTCGGTTCATGCCTTCCTAGTCAAGCCCCACTCGGCCCCCAGCATTTTCAAGCTGATCTCGGTGCTAAGTTGCCCTCGGATTGTTCTAAGTTCTTAGAGTATTCGAGCGCAGATGAATCTCTTTTCAAATGGCCTGCGACGACTCAAGGCATCCTAGGCAATTTCCTACACGGTTGGCTCACACTTCGAAGACACATCTCAACATTGGCCAACCTGATGCAACGGTTCAGCCATGACATTATCAATGTGCGCAACACTTAGGGTAAAGAGGCATCTCAGAAGAAAGGCCCTCTCTCATCAAGAGGTACGGGACTCGTTTTATTGCTAGTCGCACGATGGAAACATTCAGCTCAGAAGAAAGAAGAAACAAGCAAGACAAAGGACAAAAGCGTCTTCACAAAAAAGTTCTTTTTCATTGATAATGAAATTGAAATACAAAATTTGGCCCGAGGCCGGTTACAAAAAGAAAAAGGAAAAGAAATAACAACTTTTTAGGGCTCGTTTGGGCCCGGTTCTCCCTTGTCGTCCCCCTCCTTCGCCGACTCCTCATTAGATTCCCCGGGCTGAATTCCCTCGAGCTCAGCAATGTCGATTTTAAGAGCCGCAAACACCTTAGTCTTGCACATCTCGAAGCCCTTGACGTAAGCATCGAGGCTGGCTTCGAGGACCTCCTTCCCGAACTCGGGCGAGGACTTGTAGCTGGAGATGGCATGCCCCGCCTCGGTCTCAGCCCGCTGTGCCCTGGCCTCGGCCTCCCTAGCTCGGCCCTCGGCTTCTTCGGCGCGCGCATGGGCCTCGTCCGCGTAGGCCACGGCCCCGGCCTTCTCGTGGCCTACATCAACCGCCGCCCTCTCTGCGGCAACGGCTCTCTCCGTGGCGGCCCAAGCCTCCTCACGCGATGCCCCGACCTCCCTCTCGGCGCGTTGGAACTGGTGTATTAGCTCCTCGTTCTGTGCCACGGCGGCCTTCAGTCGGTCCGAGACCAGATCCAATCTAGCCTCGGCCGGATGCCTGGCCACTCTCGGCCTCGGCCCGGCATTCTGCCTCCTTTATTCGACCGCCCAGGTTTTCCTCCCGGGCTTTAGCCTCCTGGTGAAGTCGAGCGAGGCTCTGGGACTGCACCACGCTCTCCTTCCTGTACCTTTCAGCCCATGCCATGGCCTTTGTGAACGCGTCCGAAGAGTGGACCACTGCCTCACGAAGGCCGATCGCGTCGTTGGCCATCTGCAGCAAAGGGAATATGTTAACTCTAAGAGATTGGAGCATCTAAAGATATGTCCAGAAACAGAAAGAGCTCAGAAGATTACCTGGACAACGGCAACCATCACCATATCCAGGAGTGCGGAGTAGCTCAATCCCCGCATCTCCTCCTCGGACTCGGCAGTCCGAACACCTGATAGAAGACGGGCGGCTTGCGCGGTGTCTGCCATCGAATTGAACCTAGGGACCGGCCGCGTCGGCCCCTCCTGTGGACCTTCGACCCGAGGACGGGTCGAGTGGCACACCAACCGTCGGGATGAGCTCTCCAATCCATCCCTCTGCTCCCCAGTTGCTTCCATCCTAGCATGGGATTTCTCGGCGACTGGCTCCCTCCCTCCGGCAGTGGGAGGAGCCCTCTCCATCTCCGGCTCAACGGCAGCCGAAGGGCTACCGGCAACGGTGACCTGCCCTGCCTCGGGCACATCGGCGGTGGCAGGAGCTTCCTCCTCAAGATCCACAACCACCACGGTAGCTCTAGGGGTGGCTGGAGTCTCTCCCTCCTCTATCTCGGTCCCGGTCAGCCTCGGGACCACTTCCCCGGCCGATGCTTCCTTAGCCGGCTCCCCTGTAGGTGCTGGAGCCTTGGGGACCTCAGCGGCTAGGGTTGGTTCGGCCCGCTCTCTCCTTCGAGCTTTCTTTGCCGGCCTTGATGTTTCCCCAGATGCCGGCCTTTTTTGCTTCAAGGTGGCCTCAAACTCTCCGGCGGAGAACTTCATCACTGCATCTAAAAATGAGAAGTGTTAACAATAGCATACAACAGTCCTCCGGTCAAGACAGAAGGAATCAGGCATCGTGCTCACCGATCGCCGGGGCCAACTCGGCTTCTATCAGGTTCTCCTCGGATAGGAGTTCCATGTAGCCAGGTATTTGGTAGTTGGACAACTGGGTGAAGAGTTCCCTATCTCTCTCCCCCACAGTGGCATTATCATTGGAGCTGGTGTCCGGCTCCACCCAATTGGTCCTCACCCCTCAACATGGGCAAATAGGAAGCGGGATTTCCATCCCCTAATCTTGAACAGAAGACCTAGGGGGAAGGCCCTACCCGGCCTGGCAGTGAAGGCCCACCAGGCCCCTCACCTTGGCGGCGGAGTTTATAAAATGCCCAGAATAGTGATAACCCTGGCCGGGCCTTCTGAAAATAGCAAAGGATAACAAAGGCGCAAATGATCCGAATCGAGTTCGAAGCCAACTGCGCCGGCACTAGCCTATATCTATCTAAAAGATTCAGAAAAAAGGGGTCGAAAGGAAGGCACAGCCCGCACCAAAAAAATTTCTCATACAGAGCGACCCGATCAGGGTAGGTGGAGGTCACTCTATTTTTGGGCCCCAGTGCGGACAGACAAATGAAGCTAGGGACCATGTACTTGGCCCTAATGGCCTCTACGTCTTCAGGGTTACGGTTGAGGCCACTCCAGACGGGCCTGCCGGATAAGAACTCACCGTCGGAGGTTGTCCCGGACGGTGAGAGGACACAGGAACTGCCCTAATAGGGGAGGCTGAGGCGGACGGAGGCCCGGTCACCATTGGTCGACCGTGGATGGCGATTCCGCCTGCCGGATGAGGAACCTGACGAGCTAGGGAGGTTTGGTCTTCGCTATCGGAAAGGGAAGATTCAACTACAGGCCTTTTACCCTCCCTAATGGCACGATGGTCCATGGATGAAAAGGAAAGATGAAACTAACCTGGAAATCAAAGGGGATTTGGAGCCAAAAGGGCTCAAGTCACAGAAAAACTCAGGAGGAGGAAAGCTGGGAGAAAGCAATGGCAATGTAAAAGTTTTTCTCAGGCCCTTGGGGCGCTTTTATATCCCCATCTCCGAGCGATGATAATCAAGGTCCTACCATGTGGCACTCTCCTATTGTGCCACGAGCTGTCCACCGAAAATCTCGCCTGCGCCCAAGGCATGTCGCCTCGATTCACCCCAAGGAGCGTGATCCCTAACCAATCCCAGGGCATAGAAAACGAAGAAACAATGATAGCCTTCACCTTTTTACATTCCCCCAATAAAGCTTCCTCTTCGAGGCGTCCGACGCTAGCGTCAGCCCCCACCTACCGCATGATTGTGGAAGATTTTCGAAGTGACACTGCCTCGGGATGATGCGCCGCTCATCAAGCTATTAAAAGCGCACTAAAGAGCCATCATTTTTTGAATTCTCACGCCCCTCTCACCCAAAGGACAGCAGGCGCGTGGCCCTTCGCACTCAAGGGCGGGGGCATTTGATGTGGCTGACGAGCCACGAGGGCAATTATGATAAAATCAAAATTCTAAGGCGGCCCCGGCATTTCCAAGTCGGACGAGTCGGCCCCGACCTTTCCTGGTCGGCCCCGCTCGGCCCCGGCATCTCCAAGTCGGCCGAGTCGGCCCCGACCTTTTCTGGTCGGACCTGCTCGGCCCCGGCATCTCCAAGTCGGCTGAGTCGGCCCCGACCTTTCCTGGTCGGCCCCGCTCACCCCGACATCTCCAAGTCAGCCAAGTCGGCCCCGACCTTCCCTGGTCGGCCCTGCTCTGCTCCGGCGTCTCTGAGTCGGCCGAGTCAGCCCCAACCTTTCCTGGTCAGCCCTACTCGGCCCTGGCATCTCCAAGTCAGCCGAGTTGGCCCCGACCTTTCCTGGTCGGCCCCGCTCAGCTCGGCATCTCCAAGTCAGCCAAGTCGATCCCGACCTTCCCTGGTCAGCCCCGCTCGGCCCTGGCATCTTCAAATCGGTCAAGTCGGCCCCGACCTTTCATGTTCGGCCCCGCTCAGCCCCGGCATCTCCAAGTCGGCTGAGTTGGCCCCGACCTTTCTTGGTCGGCCCCGCTCGGCTCCGGCATCTCCAAGTTGGCCAAGTCTGCCCTGACCTTTCCTAGTCGGCCCTACTCGGCCCCGGCATCTCCGAGTCGACCGAGTCGGCTCCGACCTTTCCTGGTCAGCCCCGCTCGGCCCCGGCATCTCCAAGTCGGCCCCAACCTTTCCGGGTCGGCCCCGCCCCGGCATCTACAGGTCAGCCGAGCCAATCCTGCTCGACCTCGGCGCCCTCATGAGGGTCGAGGCTGCCCCAAGTCGATCCCAGAACGATCCTGGGGGTCCATACCACCGTCCTTTTGACGTGCGCCGCCTGGCTTCCCCAGGCCCAACTACCCACTGGCCACGCCGCTGATGGGACAAGTCCTAAATACCTGTTAGCCCTGCTGACTGATGGGACGTAGCCCACCAACCGCTATTTTCTCCTCTCCGATGGGACAAAACCCACCGACCAGCCCAAATTCATGCAACCCCATGAACTCCGCGGATATTTCTTCCTTATGGAACTCCACGTGGTCGTGCAGGTGTCAACCCCCTATAAAAGGGTAAGTCCACTTAGAAACAAGATACGCAAACTCATACACTCGCTACCCTAATACCTAGAAAGGGATTCCTCTCTTTCTGAGATCTCATTCTTCTCCCAGAGCTCGTCTGAGCTCTCCCTCAGCTGTGACCCAGGTTACTGACTTGAGCGTCGGAGGGTTCCTATCGGAGCACCCCTCCAGTCCTGGGACATTTTGCAGGCCACTCGATCAGGCGCAGGATGGCGGATTAAGCCGCTCTCCTCTCTCGATGTTCAAGACCAGTGATCAGGCGTCATCAATTTGTTTATGAGCTAATCAGGCAGACACAACCCTGATTGAACCAAACTTTAGCCAAAAATGTTTGATCTCGCAATGAAATTGTACACCATTCTTTCTTCTTTGGAAAATATGCTTGGATTATTATATTGCAACTTTGATGCGGCCATGGCTGTTTTAATTGACGTACTTTGCTTTGCAATAACCTATTGTCAGATGCTTCTTTGTCTAATAAGTGGAGAACGATTTTACACATGACTATGAACTAGCAATCTAATTTTATGAAGGTTTTTGTTATGCTAGTCTAATAATCTGAGATGCTTCATTGGAACCGTGTTCTCATCTTTTCAATAAAATAGCTTTCTATCAAAATTTGTTATGATACCATTTATAATGCTTCAAGTCTATCAGACTAAAACAGTGTTGTTTAGAAATTCGACTAAAAGTTGCAGTAAGTGAACTTAAATTATAAGCAAATAACATACTTCTTTTCAATCCAAATAAAATTAAATTTAAGGTTTCATAGGTATTGCCTTGTTTCTTTTTATTTGGTAAAACCTGCTCCTTATTTAGTCTTATCTGTACCTCCTATCTTTCTTTATTGTATGCAGGTATAAAAATAAAATTTAAAAAAATATTTTATTTAAAAAAGTGCAAATAAAATTAATAATTTTTATTTGTATTATAATGTATATCATTATGCAATGTAACAAAAAATAAAAAAATAAAGACTACTATTTTTTTGGTATTATTTACCTTCATGGATTTCATCAAGGTCGTTTTTTTTAAAGGAAAAAAAAAAGAAATCGTTATAATAGTCATAATGATATACGGGTTTATGTAGAAAATATATAGCAAAATTTGTTAAATGAGATGGCTGATGGCCCAACTACTTTGGCACCATGGTTTCGTGGCTGCCACCATGGTCTAAGATGTGCCGACAACTCGAATATTTATGAAGGCAGGACTATTATTTGTAACGGAATGCCCTGTTCTCATCTTCAGGTAGGTCCCAGTACTTCGAGAGCTTTAGTTCACACTGTTCTAGCTGGAATCCCCGCAAGGGTGGGCACCAAGCTAGGTTGCGTGCATTATGGTCGCTCACAATGCAAAGCCACTAGCAAGGACTCCACGAGGTCCTCCAAGGCAATGATCATTAAGTCAGCCGCCACCTACCACCTTACGCTCCTTGGAGTTCATGAGCAATTGCAAAGGTGGCTCTCCAGCAGATGCATGACGGCCCTCCATGGCCACTGCCACCTCCTCTCCTTCCCCTTTGATCAGCGAGCTTGGCCCTTCCTCGGATTGCAAGAACACCACTGTCTTCAAAAGCACCGTTGCCCTCCCTGCTGGTGAACCTCCTGCAATCGTACGTCCTCCGCGTCTATTAAAATATTTGAAACCACATCAAATCAGAATCCCAATCATGTTTAATTTATCGTATACCATTGATCTGATTATATTGTCGCCAAGTCATGTTCCTTCAATCCGAAGATTCTTCTTCTTGAAAAACTCCTGCAATAAAGTTTTCGAAGATCGATTGCATTGATGGGACCCTTCGCTTAAGTATGCGGCTTGGGAATAGTGAAGGAAAAAGATTAGCAGAAAAATAGTTCGAGAGCTTGAGTTCAGATCCTTCCTCATTGTGAGTGTGGGTTTTTATATCTGTTCAAGGATCCCTTTTCCCGCTTCCAGAAGATGGCTGATTTTAAGGTGCCATTGTCCGGTAGCAAACAGGTGGCTAGGCTGACAATGATAGGTCGCAACCGATACTAGGCATGTCAGAGATGTCTTGCCTCGCCAGCCATCTGCCAGGTGTGGCGCCACAGGTGGCAGGTGGGCCTAGTCATATCAGGCGTGCGCCGTTACGGGCAGGGGCCACGCGTAGTTACAGATGGTTAGTGGGCCACGTGACAGCTGCGAACGATTGGTGGACCACGTGGTAGTGTCAGGCTGCTCGAGACAGTAAGGTCTTAAGGTTCGAGGCCGAGGGGACTCTAGGTCTGAGGCCGAAAGGACTCCAAGTCCGAGGCTGAGAGAACATGAAGTCCGAGGCCAAAGGGACATCGGGTCCGAGGCAGAGAGGACATAAAGTCCAAGGCTGAGGGGACATCGGGTCTGAGACCTAGGTGACTCCAGGTCCGAGGCCGAGGGGACACCGGGTCCGAGGCCGAGAGGACTCCAGGTCCGGAGCCATTGAGACTCCAGGTCCGAGGCTAAGAGGGCTCCAAGTCCGAGGCCGAGGGGACACCGGGTCCGGAGCCGTGAGGACTCCAGGTCCGATGCTGAAAGGACTCCAAGCCTGAGGCCGAGGGGACATCGGATCCGAGGCCGAGAGGACTCCAGGCCCGAGGCCGAGGGGACATGAAGTCCAAGGCCAAGGGGATACCAGATCCGAGGCCGAGTGGACACCGGGTCCGAGGCCGAGAGGACATGAAGTTCGGGGCCGAGGGGACATCGGGTCCGAGGCCGAAAGGACTCAGGTCCGAGGCCGAGGAAACCTCGAAGGCCGAAGGAGCTTCTGAGGCTGAAGCCGTGAGGGATCCGGAGGCCGAGGCGGGGGTTCCGTCAGTTGCTTTCTTCGTCATCTTTAACGCTACTCGATCAGCCACATCAAATTATATTTTTTTCTTTGTTTTAATTATATATATATATATATATTATAACTGAATATAAATACCTTTTGATATATCTAGAGGAGCACGCAACGCATTTTTTTTGTCTATCATATTATCTGATATTTTGCAACCAAACTTGCCGTAGAACGTTATAGTCTACAGCTGTCTTTCTATCACCGGCAACTCTAATAATTCCGATCAAAATTTTGACAACTGCGATTGGCTCGCTATCTTCATATATATTTTTTCAATTAATGTTGCTGGATTGCCTCCAATTTGCATCTGTCTAATGTTGTTGGCCTAATTTTGACCTGAATTTTTCTACTGTTGGTGGCCAACTCTAGATCTTTTCAATATTGCTAGCTTGCCTCTGATTCATATCCAATGTTGCTGACCCAACTCTGGTTTGGATCATTCCAGTGTTGCTAGCCTAACTTGGATCCATTTTTTTTTCCAACGTTGTAATTAGCTTGACTTCTATACGATACTCCATGCATTAATGGGTCGTGTCCTGATCGAGTCTTGAACCTAGTTCTGATCGCAATGCAATTTCAGACCTATGATGCATCAATATCTAATAGTAATACATAGCATATTATGCAGCATGGACAGGTATTTCTTATGTCTCTCAGCATTTTCATGCTCATCGTCTCGTTATCGAGGGTGATTCGATAACGGTTATTCGTTGGCTGAGAAAGGACAATATTTTCGATGGCCCCAGTATTTCTATTTTAGGGACACATGGTCTATCTTGCAGAGAGTTGGTTTGTTCAGATTCGATATATCTACCGTGAAGCCAACTCGACGGCCGACTGGGTGGCAGCTTTTGTGGCTCAGCACGCTAGTGGTTGGATTTGGTGGCTGAGTGACCCCTGCCCCTGTATCTTACAGCAAATTTTGTATTATGATCTATCTGAAATAATTCGTACTAGACTAGTATGATTATCCGCTTGTACCAAAAAAAAAATAAAATAGTAATACATAGCGTATGCTGACGTTATCCTGCTAATTCAGCCTATAGAATCTTTTATGCATTTTCACATTCTTCCTTATTGCACCCATTAATTTTTACACACATTTCATATGGCTAATCATGACATTTCTCGACCCCTCTCAACAATTCTTGATGACTTAAATCATAATGATTAGGCTTAGGAGATGAAATTTTTTTTAAAGGGCTTAGGCTTCGGTGCTATCTTATTGGACACGTGTCATCCTAAGTTGAGGATCAAATTAAAGAGAGATTTTTGAGCACCTTAAAGACTGGAGTAATTCCAGCAAAAATCATCAAATTATTACCTAGTTTCACAACACTTCTATTCTTTCCATTCATCTTCAGTTTAGTCATTAATTCTGAGAGTGTCAAAAGATCCAAGATTTGATAGAAAAAAGATAGTATTAGTATCAATATCATGATCTCTCATCCGCTTTTCATCGTACAAATTAATAAGAATTGGATCAATCAATTCATGACTTTCTTATCAAGATGCAATCTTGAATAATCAGATCCTATTGGGAATGTGAGAGTAACATTATAAAAATCACTACTCATTACGATTCATCCATTTTCTTAAAGCTTTAAGGGTGAATTAATATGAAAGTGTCAGATCTATCTTGTTGCATCACCATCCCTTGTCTATACTAGATAGTGCTGTTTATGAGTTGATTTTTAAAGAAATTAGACTTGGGATTTTAAAACCTTAGCCTATTGATGTTGATTTTGCTACTTCCTCTCTCATCTTTAGGTAGTGTTTAAATAGGGGATAACAATGGATATCCCCGGATATCCTCTCTTATTCCCAAAAGCCATAACTATAAGGAATAGCTGGGAATGTTAACCAAAGAGATAATCCATGGTTAACCATGAAATATCCCCTCAATTTATTTCCTAAGGTAGTGTTTGATAGAAAAAATATTATCTATGGATAAGTGTACGGGATAAAGTTTATCCCCTGGTTATCCCTAGGAATATCTCTTGACTATCCCATTGATCATATCAAATGCAAAAAGATAAATTCATGGGATAACTTTTTTTTACTTTTATTTGAAGGGACAACCAGCTATTCCTGCATTCTCTAGGGAATAAATTGAGGGGATATCCCATGGTTAACCATGGATTATCCCTTTGGTTACTTTATTTCAGCTATCCCTTATAGTTATGGCTTTTGAGAATAAGAGGGGATATCCAAGGGATATCCTATCTTATCCCCTATTTCAAACACTACATAAAGAATGCAGGAATAGCTGGTTATCCCTTTTAAATAAGAGTAAAAAAAAGTTATCCTATGAATTTACCTTTTGCATTTGATATGATCAATGGGATAGTTAAGGAATATCCCTAGGATAACTAGGGGATAAACTCTATCCCATACACTTATCCATAGATAATATTTTCCCTATCAACACTACCTTAGTAGCATACTCACCCTAAACCTACAAAAGATGCACAGACATTGTAACAAAACTTGCCATTTTCTATCAAAGTGTCTACTATTGAATGTTGATGATGTCATAAGCTGCGTCATATCTTCCATTTTGTTCTACTAAGCCTCCAAGGCCTGATTGGAATAAAAGTAACTAACCTCATTCCAAACACTTTAGACCTGCTTCTTGCTCTACTGCTACTATCACTGATTCATCAGTGAAAATTCCTCTGGTCAGTCTACGAACTGAAGTCCATTCTCAAGCAGTCTAACTCTAGTAATTGTTGTGTTAGCGTCACTCTGGAATATAGCTAAAACACTTTGAACTTTTTATCTCTCTTATTTTCGTCCCACTTGCCTTGTCTTTAACTACATATGCACCGCCATCTGGGATGCCCCAATCCTTGCCCACGAACCCCATAACAACCTCTCAAAACTCAAAAGCAATGCTCTTTTTCCAAGCCACTTTTTTAATAGTGCAGGGCTTGTCATGCTTGGACAAAACTTTAGGGTCACTCTTCCTTGGTGTTTGCGATGAGGTTTTGCCCTTATGTCATCATACCATTTAAAAATAGCATGCATTAATTTGTCATCATTCTTTTCAATTAAATAAGAGACGCATATCTTCTTTTAAGTAAAATGATGATAGATGATAATAAATCATATCTAAATTTTGTTCGTCGTAACTTCGAACACTTTGTTTTAGATATTAATATGTAAAACATGATATTAAAAATGATATTAGTGATATAATTAAAGGAGTAGTTCATTAAGATTAATTAAAGGTAGGACTGTAAGGAACATTGTGTAGCCGTTTTTGTAAAATAATTTATTTTTATATAAATTCTATTTCAATAGAAATTTGATGAGCCAATTATCAGCCCATATGCATGTCTTACTATATCTTTATGAAGCCTACTTATAATATAAATAAAATCTACTTACACTTTGATGATCCTCTAAGCGTGCATCAGATAGGTGCATAATTGTCCTCATATTTATTATCCTTGCATTGTCGGTTTAACAAATCGTATCGTTTTCCTCCGTTGTGCCAGCGGAGACCTGCAGGGCGAAATGTTGTTTCTTCCCCACCTGTGAAGGAGCTGGCATCCCGTGTTTTAGTCGTCCACAAAGCTACAGGGTACTCTAGAGACCGTCCTGATAACGCGATCGATCGAGCCAAAGATGTTTAGGTGCCAGCTGCGTCCCAGCAATGGAGAAGAAAACGCCAAGAGGTCATGCCGACTAGCATCGATAAGCGCGCGATAGCACCGCCCGCCGTCACCTCCCAGCCCACCACACGCCACGCCTTACACGCAACTCCAGACCCTCTTCTCTCAAACACCACCGATCCGACCGCCCCCCCCCCCAAAACACGCGTCGGCCATGCACCTCACCACGTCCTCTATTAAGGGCAGAAGCACCGCGCGCGTTTTCCACCATCACCATTGAGAGAGAGCGAGAGAGAATGGGGAAGGTCCAGCAGGCGGCGAGGTTTGTGACGGCCGGCGCGATAGGGGTGGGCCTGGTGGCGCTCTCGGGGCTGACACTGACGGCGACAGTGGTCGGGCTGGTGGCGGCGACACCGTTGCTGGTGATATTCAGCCCGATCCTGGTGCCGGCGGCGGCGGTGGTGACGCTGGTGGTGGCGGGGCTGCTGCTGTCCGGGGGGTTCGGGGTGGCGGCGGTGTCGGCGCTGGCGTGGATCTGCAACTACTTGAGGGGAAAGCACCCACCGGGCGCGAACCGGCTAGACGCGGCGCGGGCAGCGCTGGCGAGGAAGGGCAAAGACGTGGCCGAGGATTACGGCCATCACGTGGAAATAGAGTTATAACGTTTCATCGAACAGAGGAGGAACAAGGGCTGCCAACCCACTGCTTCGTGATATAATTTTTATAAGAAATGTTCATAGAATTTAAATTTATTAAATTTATTATAAGAAATTCATCTACAGTGAATTAGATGACAATCTCAGTGGTTGATCATATTAGATTTTAAATTTGTATGTAGAAAAATCTTTGTTCTTTTATTTTTAAATAAATTTTATATTCTAATTTATCTGAATTAATTTGCATTAGACTAATGTGATTATTCATCTGTAAAAAAAATAAAAAACAAAACAGAGAAGGAACAAGGGCTTGACTCGATGGGCTTTGCGTAATGTCTTTTCAGAAGCTCCTGTGCTCAAAAAATTCAAATGTTAGGATGATGATGGCATATCAAATGGTCGATGGATATCACCGACGGTATCGAGTTCTATCACGATTAATAGAAAGTAGCATTAGTAAACGGTTGGCAGTTTTGAAAATGAAAACGCTGTTGACATCTTATTATTATTATACTCTGTACTAAAAGCATGAACTTAGATATGGTAAAAAGAAAAGGAAAAGTTAATATATTTTTTTTTGAACGAAAGAATGATAGAAAAAGAAAAGAAAAAAAAAAGCTTAAGAAGAAAATAAAAATAAATAGATTTATTTTTTTAAGATCGATGTTAGGATATTTTAAGGATTTCTTTCTTAATGATTTTTTTTTTTCATCTCTTACTCTTTTTTTTCATTCTTTTAAATCAGATCTATTGTCTTTGCTTAATATTATCCTGGAACTTATTCTTTTATCCTCAATCAGCAATTTCTCAAGTGCAGTCAATAAATTTCTCAAGTGCAGCTTTATACTGATGAGATCTTTTATTTAAATTTTTTGATATCAAATTCAATAATTTAAAATGATTTTGTTGAAGAAGAAAATCGGCAGAAAAGAATCAACGTTAAACGATCGATTTATTTCTTTAAAATTAGTTTATAATTTTTCTTAAAATTATTTATTATTTAGTAATGATTACTATTAATTTAATTATTTTATTTGTATAATTTAAGTTACGTGCTCTGTAGAAACCTTTAGTCAACACTTGTTTTAAGTCGAGAAAAAAAAACATGTAATGAGATAAAAAGGTATGTTGATGAAATATTGGTAACATAATCCTTTAGTAAAGTAAATCAAAAGAATATAATTAAAAATTTAAATCAATAAATTTTATATAAAAAATTATCAATAATATATATATATATATATATATATATATATATATATATATATATATATATATATATATATATATATTTTTTTAATTATTTTTTTTTTGGCATCGCAGCATGGCCCTTTCTAGTTTATAATTATTCATCAATCTAAAAGCAAAATAGCATTTTGACGCTGCTTTAAGGCCAGAGTTTTTTTTTTTTTTTTGGTATAAATGGGCGATCACACCACTCTAGTGCGAGTCAACCCAGATAGATCAGAATGCAATATTAGATTAAGTACATAAGGATAGGGGTCACCCTGTGACCAAATTCTATAACCACCATGGCGAGCCACCTCCATCGCTACCCAGTCAGCCGCAGAGTTGGCTTCGCGATAAACATGACGGATTTGGACATTATCAACATCCCGCAAGGTAGCCCAGATATCAAGGATCAGGGGGTTGACAGGAGCTTGAGAATAGCTATCCTTCTGGATCCATCGGATAACTGTAAGAGAATCGCCCTCAATAATCAGATTAAGAACATGCAGGGATCTAATAGCATAAAGAATCCCGGCCCAAGCAGCATAAAGTTCAGCTAGAGGAACTGATGAGTCAAGACTGCAAAAGCCACCAGCCGCCAACAAATCTCCAGCAGGCCCACGAATAACAAAAGCAGAACCAGCAAGCCTACCTCAACACTCCCGTCAAAATTAAGTTTGACAAACCCTGAAGGGGGCTCCCAGGAGATGAAGACCGTATGTCGGTCCGCTGCCGCGGCAGCAGGGGATCCCTAGTGGCCAGGGCTGCCAAACACAGGAGCATTATGACGAGAAGAGAAATCAACCGATAAAAGCCTGGCTTTCCGAACAACCCTGAATGAAGGTGAAGATTCATCAGTAAAGATGAAAGATTCCGTGATAGCCAGATATGGTAAGCAGTAGCAGCCCATAAGTCAGTCTGGTGCTGTCTATCCTGCCGAAGAATATGCAAAAATAGATCTCAGAGAGCTCGCAGCATCAGCACGACAATCATAACCCACACTCCGCCAGATTTTCCTAACTCTAGGGCAAGTAAAGATAACATGGTTGGTAGTATCCTCCTCCTGACGGCACAAGGGGCAAATAGACTGGATATGAAGGCCCCTATTAGCAAGGAAGGAGCATGTCGAATACAATCCCACAATAGCTTCCAAACAAAAAGCTGAACCCTGGGATGAATAGGGAGCTTCATACCCATCCAGCATCCATCGTACGATGTGGAGGAGGTTTATAAATACTCATCAAGTCCCTAGAAGGAGCCCAAGGCAAGGAAGATCTACGCCATAATCTGATATCAGTAACATTCCCCCAAATAAGCGGAATAGCGAGGATCCGATGGGCTAATTCCTTACCAAAGAGTTGAGTAACAATAGTCATATGCCAACCAGAGGAATCCTGAGAAATCAAATCCTTAACCCTCATTCTGCTGGGAATATCGATGTTGGTGAAAGTAGGCCAAAGAGAGAGGGGGAGGTCAGCAATCCACTTGTCCTCGATAACATCAACCATAGAACCATCACCTAACATCCATGAGGTGTTGGTCAAAATAGTCGGAGCATGGCAATAAACCTCCTTCCAAAAGGAGGAGTACCGACGAAGGGGCTGATCATCCAGAGATGGGGTCCAGTCACCGTATCTAGCCTGCATAAAAGAACTCTAGAAACAGTGTGGGTCAAGTAAAAACCGTGAAGCATGACGAGTAAGCAGTTCCTCTCTCTGAATAGTCAGAGACTGAATACCCAGACCACCTTCATGAATAGGCAAACAGACGATATCCCATGCCAGAAGATGAGTCCCATGTCCATCCTGCCCAGAGGCCCACAGAAAATCCTAAAAGCATCGCTCTATCCTCCTCAGACAAATAGACGGAATAGCAGTATTGGAGAGGAGGAGCATAGGAGGGAAGTCAGAACCGATCGTATAAGGATAACCCTCGCCATCATAGATAATGAAGTGATGTGCCAACCATCAATGCGATCGTGGATCCTCCGCTCAATATCAGCAAAATCAGTACTACGGGGCCATCTTCCGGTGATAGGGATTCCAAGATACAGAAGACGATCAGCCTGACTATATATGCCCAATGTATGGAGTATGACTTCCCGAACATTACTTCTGGTCTAGGGCTAAAACAAATCATAGACTTGTGGAGATTAACCTTTTGACTAGAAATCTGGCAATAGCTCTGAATAATAGAGTCAAAGATGGTCGCATTCCGAACAGTAGCCTGTCCCAACAAGATACAATCATCCGCATACAGAAGATGCGAAACCGAAGGGCCGAGAGGACCAGCCATAAAGGAGGCATTCGACGATCCTCCTGTGCCTGATGTAACGCACGAGAGAAATCATCAGCAGCCAATATGAACAAAATTGGGGATAACAGGCACCCCTACGAAGCCCAACAGTAGAATGGAAGAAATCGGTCTGACTGCCATTGATAATCAAGGAGAAAGATGGCGACCGAATGCAGGCCATAATCCATGCTATAAAGAGTCTGTCAAACCCAAATTCAAGCAAAGTGCGATGCAGAAAATCTTAGCACACCCTGTCATAGGCACGCTCCATATCTAGCTTAATCGCCATCAGACACTGTCTGGCAGGAGCTTTTTGGAGATCAGACATGAATTCTTGGGCTATAATGACATTGTCCGAAATACAACCCCGCTAATAAAAGCCCCTTACTCATCAGAGACAAGACGGGGAATGACCACCCTCATATGATTGACTAATAAGTGCGCACAAACCTTATATAAGGTAGTGCACAAACTAATGGGCCGATGGTGCTGGGGGGCAGAAGCGTTAGGGCGCTTGGGCACCAGAGTGATGAGGGTCCTATTCTAGTCCGTAGGCATAGATTTGGACTAGAAGACAATCTGAATAGCCTGAACCACCTCCGGACCAACATAGTCCAATAGTGCTGAAAGAAAAAAGGCAGGAAGCCATCAGGCCCTGGGGCCTTAATAGACCCAAGATCCCAAAGAGCCAGCCGAACCTCCTCCGCAGTAAATGGTTGACAAGACTGACATTCTCCTGACTAAAGACCTTCTTTAAAGAAGAGACCTGCTGAACTGAATCCCCCTCAGCAGAATGCTCAGTCCATCTGGGCTAAAAGAACTGAAACAAACAATCACGAATAACGTGAATGTCCTCCTGAGAGCCCCCATCCTCATCCACCAAGCGCCGAATCCGATTGGCTGCCCAACGCCTCAAGGTAGTCTGGTGAAAAAATCTAGTGTTACGGTCTCCCTTCTGTATCCACAGGGCCCTGGACTGCTACCTCCAGTAGGTCTCCTGCTGCTGAAGAAGAGAATGATGGATAGCAAGCTTAGCTCAAAGAGCAGAGAGGTCAGCATCATATAGATAACCATCCCAATCTTCTCTGGACTGAAGATAAACAATGCCAGCTTCCACCCTCTCAACTTGCCTCAAAATATTCCCAACATCCTCTCTGTTCCATATAGACAGCCTACGCCTGACAAGCTCCAGCCTCCTAGATAGTTTGTAAATGGCATTGCCTTAACCGATAAGTGCCAGACCTGAGAAATAATAGAGCGAGCTGCCGGATAAGAAGACCAGAATTTCTCAAACTAGAACTGCCTATGAAACTAAGAGTTAGCCTCAGTGGAGACCAGAATGGGGCAATGGTCTGAGGCAATCCTGGGAAGATGAGTGACAGATGTTGAAGGGAACATTCGGAGCCAATGGACAGAGGCCATAGCTCTGTCCAATCTCTCCCACACCTGGGCAGAGCCTTGGCGATTGTTACACTAAGTGAATTGGGGATCCAAAAATCCCAAGTCAAGCAATCCAGTAGATGAGATGAAGGACCTAAACTCAGAAATCTCAACTGAGTCACCGACCTATCTTCCCCTGTTGGTCCAGATAGCAACCCAAGAGGGGGGGTGAATTGGGTTTTTCAAAAATTTAAACTCTTTTTAAAAAATAAACCCCAGCGGAAATAAAACTTAGATTCGCACAGATTAAAACAGAATATGCACAAATAGAAAGTTAAAGATAATGAGACAATCACGGTAAACACAGGAGATTTTATAGTAGTTCGGTGTACCTACACCTACGTCCACTCCCAAGTATCTCTTGGGTCCACACTATAATCAACCTGATTACAGCATAGTTATTTTGTAAGCTCACAACTCAAACTTATTGTTTTCCCGGGTGTACAATGAACCCAGCTGGTTTTCAAGGCTCACCAGCACAAAACCTTACACCACAAGCAAACTGCTTGTACAAGGCTAACAGCCTTAATGGAATCAATCCTCCGATTGACCCAGCAAACAATAATCGTTTTTGCAAAACAAAAGCTCCTCCAATAAGCAAATATACAATGATAGAACACGAAATAAAGAGATAGAAATCAAAGCCTGATTTGCAAATCTTGGTGGCTTGCTTCTTCTCTTCTCTTTGATGGATCTTCCTTTAGAATGCTCTTGAAGCTCCGAAGATCAGAAAACTAGGGCTTGCTTCCTTTCTTGAGATTTCTTCAAAATGAAGCTATGAAGGCTTGGAATCTCTCTCTTTTCTTTTGGGGAATCAGTATGAACTTTCCTCTCGAATCTTCCCTCTTTTCTTTTCTGATGGATTTCAAAGATTTGTCTTTATTCTTTTCTTTTTGTCTCTCTTTTTCTCTCCCTTTTCTATTTCTTTTTGGATGCAGCAAACCCTCTTCTTATAGATCAGTTTAATCCATAAATAGTTTGAAACTATCCGTTAGAAACAAGTGTAAGAAAGATTAGATCCATAAATAGCAATAGCCGTTGGAATTAAAAAGATAAAAGTAAAGTTTAGAGTCGTTCTGACAGTTCTGAAGTCGCATCTGACATTCTGGAGTTGGCTCTAACTTTTCTGGAGTCGGCTCTAAATCGAAAAATCCCAAATCGCTTGAACTGGAGTCGTCTCTGACTTTTCTGGGTCGACACAAAAATCTTCTGGAGTCGACTCTAACAGTCCCGGAGTCAACTCTAAGTCATGGCCAGAAAAACCATCGTTCTGTCTTTACTGTTGGAGTCGGCTCTAACAGTCCGGGAGTCGACTCTGCGATTCCATGTGTCGACTCTAATGTCTAAAATCTTACCTTGGACATTAGATTCGAACTAGAACTTGATTTGTCTTATCATTTTGATTAATAAATCATATCATAAACTGAAAAACTTAATCAAAATCATTAGTAACTTCAAATGTTATACTCACATAGTTTTGTTAATCATCAAAATCAATAATTGGGTCAACATCCCCCTTTCTTTTCATTAGCCCCAATAATACAGTTAAAATCACCAGCAACTAAGGAAGGAAGACCGTGCGCTAAAAGAGCGAGGAGTTCAGCCCATAAAACCCTCCTCTCCGAAAATCGGTACTAGCATAGACACCTGATAAAAGAATGGGGTCGGAACTGCCCTCAGAGACAACCAGGGACACTTGTTGATTACACTGATAAAAAGCATCAACCCTGATAAAGGATTGCGCTAAAGAGCTAATATACCTCCGAGAGGCCCACAGACTCCACAGTATAAGAAGACCAGGCCCGGTCAATCTGTCTCCTAAAAGAAGTCAAGCTGTCACCCGATAGTCGGGTTTCCAGAAGAACACAAATATCAAATTAATGAAGCTGAATCAATCTAGCAAAAGAGGCTCGAAAAGATGGTTTTCGAGCACCCCTGATATTCCAAAACAGAATCTTCATTTAACAATAGTAGGGGTCTAGGACCCAGTCGAGTCCTCTAGCATAGCAACATTAGAATGACCCTCAAAAGATACAATCTACCTAACACTCTCACCCTGAAGCATCCGGGAACCAGCAACAGAGAGTGAGGGATCCACTCCCTGGCCCAAATGGCCGCCTTAAGAGTGGAGACTGTAGCCTCATGACTGCATCCTTCCAATGAAGATGAATGGGGAATCACAGCTTGAGCATCAGCCCGGCCCTCGGGAGGCAGAACAGTCAAGGGAGCGAGAGACACTGGATCCCGAAGTTAGCTGGCAGACTGGAAGGATAGCTTTTCCCCCAGTAATTTTTCTTTTCTATTACCCGATTTGGAGAGACCGATGGATTTGAACTAGGAATGATTATTTTTCAAATAATATAAACTAAAGATACAATTAATATCTTTGAAAAAAAGAATATGATATTAAATTAATCATTCCTATTTTTCATCATGTTAATGAAAAGACACGGGTGATCGAACAAATTACAAGTTTGCTTTTATTTTGCTAGAAATATAATTTATTATCATATTATTTAATTGAAGAGGACATAAATGGATACCTTAAACAAGTTACTAGGTTGAGTGAGTGGTTTGCCAAAATATAATTATTAAATAATAATTCAACTCAATTAGAATATAATTATTAAATTATTTTAGCCAAAGAATACTAATCAAGTTAAATTAAATTGGCATCATTATAATTATTAGTCATAACACAACATGGTCTCCAAATCATATCACTATCATTTGCAGCAATTAGATTATGTAAAGAGGATATAGTTAATATAACCTCTAAAGATCCAATCTACAAAACTTAGGAATAAGATCAACTAATGATAACTATTTCATACTTGTTCCTGCATTATGAGTATAGCGTGCAATATATAGAAGTCTTAATGCTGACCATACTATTAGACCAAACATGCTATCTGCTAAAGTAGTTTTGGGTACCCAAATCAAAGCCCATTAATCTGAAGAATTCCTTAAAAGGGGTAGGGACTCCTCTTCTCTTCTTGCCCGTCATCTAGGTTCCTTCGCCTCCTCTACTTTGTATCTTGTCTATCGCAACATGTTGTTCATGCTATTTTTTTTTTTTGTACAAACGGATGATCACACCAATCTATGGTGAGTTAAACCCGATATATCTGAATACAATATTTGTGACAGGATAAGGGGGCAAGGATCGCCTTACTTCCAGCTCCAGAAACCTAAATGATAGGCTACTCTAGCGGCAATTCAGTCGGCCGCTGAGTTGGCCTTCCTGTAAATATGCTAATCTGGTCGCTGACAGCACCCATAAGAAGATGTCGGATATCACTAATCAAGGGGATAGTCGGCTGGTGGACATTGGACTCATGACGGATCCAGCTAATAACCGTAGCTAAGTCTCTCTATAATAAGCCTCCGACCACCTAGGCTCGAAGGGCATGAGAGATACCAGCCCAAGCCGCATATAATTCAGCAAGGGGAACAGAAGCGTCAAGAAGCCCAAATCCACTAGCCACAAGCAGAGATCCCTCCGACCCCCGTATCACAAAAGCAGATCCCGCACATCTACCATGAACACTCCCATCAAAGTTGATTTTGACAAACCCTGGAGGTGGGGGCTCCCAAGAGATAAAGACCATACGCCGGTTCGCTGCTAAAGCAGCATGGGAGTCCCAGAGGCCAGGGCTATCAACATCAGAAGTCCTCTGATGCAGAGTGTACTCAGTAGCTAAGGAAACAACAGTCCTGACAACCCGATAACTAGGAGTGAGCACGTCCGAGAATACCAACTGGTTCCGGGATAACCAAATCTGGTGTGCAACATAAGCCAACCTCGGACCCAACTGATGGTTCCCTCTTTCCATAACCTATCTGATCTGTCTCAAGAAAGATATACGATGGGAGTCTAGATCGTGCAGCCAAGGGCACGCACCAACCCTTTGCCAAATCTGTCTCGCTTTAGGGCATAAGAAGATAGCATGATCCACTGTTTCCTCCTCAATACTGTACACCAGGCAAATAGGCATGATTCTCAACCCTCTCCCAGAGAGCAAAGAACAGGTAGGGAGAACATTCCAGGCAAGCTTCCATATGAATAGACGGACTCTAGGGTGAATGGGAAGATGCCAAATCCAAGCCAAATCCATAACTTGCAAGGGCAGAGGCCTATAGATATGTAGGAGGTCCCTAATAGAAGCCCGAGTCAAGTAGGATCTCTGCCAAACCCTAATATCGGTAGTGTGACTTGGAATGAGAGGAATAGAAGTAATACGGCGATAAAGCTCACCACCAAAGAAGTTAGAAGCCAGCGAAAAGTCCCAGCCAGTATGATCATGGTAGAGAAGATCACAAACTCTCATACCATTGGGGATATCAGCGGTCACTAAGGTTGGCCACCGAGACAGGGGAAGGTCTGCAATCCAAGTATCCTGAAGGACATCGACAGAAGTACTATCACCAATCATCTAGGAGGTGCAATCCAGAATAGTCGAAGCATACCGACAGACCTCTTTCCAGAAGAAGGAGTGCCCACGAGAAGACTGAGTGGCAATGGAATGATTCCAATCACCATATTTTTCATGCATAAAGGAGCTCCACAAACAGTACGGATCAAGCAAGAACCATGAGGCATACCTAGCAATCAAAGCCTCCCTCCTAGCAACGAGAGATTGGATTCCAAGACCACCATCAGTAGTCGGCATACAGATGATATCCCAGGCAAGAAGATGGACCCCATGACCGTCCTACCTCGAGGCCTAGAGGAAGTCCCGAAAGTATCGCTCGATCTTCCTCAGGCATGTCACAGAGATGGCCGCATTGGATAACAAATAGAGAGGAAGAGAAGATAGCACTGAGCGTATTAGAGTGATCCGAGCCATCATCGATAGCCCAGTGACCTGCCACCCATCCAATCGTTCGTGGACCCTCCTCTCCAGAGCACTGAAATCAGAACAACGAGGCCTTCTTCCCGTAATTGGGATCCCCAGGTAGGATAGCCGATCAGCCTGAGAAGTAATGCCCATGATATGCAAGATCGAACCCCTAACAGCAGCAGACGTCTTTGGAATAAAGCAAATAAGAGATTTACTTAAATTGACTTTCTGACCAGAAGCCCGACAATAAGCCTACAAAATGGCTGCAAATATGGAAGCATTATGAATAGAAGCCCTTCCCAAAAGAATGCAGTCATCAGCGAACAAAAGGTGGGAGAGAATCGGCCCACTGGGACTCGCAGAGTAGGGAACAAGAGACAGATCCAACTGAGCCTGAATAAGAGCCCTGGACAGAGCATCAGCAGAAAGTATAAAGAGAAAAGGGGACAAAGGACATCCCTATCTCAATCCAACCTCAGAGTGAAAATAATCCATCTGACCTCCATTAATGATGAGAGAGAAAGATGGCCGATGAACACACGCCATAATCCAGTCAACAAAGCGACCATCAAACCCAAACTCAGCAAGAGTATATCTCAGAAAATCTAGCTCATTCTGTCATAAGCTCTCTCCATATCGAGCTTAACAGCCATGAGACTCTGACGCCCTGAAGCACGCTGAAGATCATGCATGAATTCCTGAGCTAAAAGGGCATTGTCAGTAATACTTCGTCACCTAATAAAAGCTCCTTGCTCTTGGGATATGAGATGAGGGATCACCGGAGATAAGCGGGATACCAAAAGATGAGCACACACCTTATATAAAGTGGTACACATACTGATAGGCCGGTAATGCTGAGGTGAGTAGGCATCAGGGCATTTCGGCACCAAGGTAATAAGGGTCTGATTCCAATCAGAAGGAATAGAGTGAGAATGAAACACAAGCTGAATGGCCTGCACCACCTCTTGACCCACTATATCCCAGTAGAAGCGGAAGAACAAAGGAGGGAAACCATCAGGTCCAGGGGCCTTGTCAGGCCCAAGATCCCATAAAGCCTGCTGAATGTCGTCCGCTGAAATCGGCCTGGTAAGAAGAGCATTCTCAGCCGTGATGACCCTGAAAGAGGGCTGAACAGGAAAGACAGGGTTGCCCGCACCAAATTTTCCGTCCATCTAAACTGAAAAAACTGAAATAACAAGTTCCTGATCACCTAAACATCCTCCTGAATATCCCCCTCATCGTCAACTAAACGCATGATGCGGTTCATCACACGACATTTCAAAGTAGCCTGATGAAAGAATCTGGTACTGCGATCCCCCTCCCTAATCCACTGAATTCTGGATCTTTGCCTCCAAAAAGTCTACTGCTGCAATAAAAGAGAGTGGTGCTTAGCCATACTGGATCTGAGAGTCGAAAGATCAGAATGATGAAGGACCCCCTCCTGGTCCTCTTTCGCCTGCAAAGTGGAGATGATAGACTCAACCTGCTCAACTTACTTGACAATATCCCCCACCTCTCTTCTGTTCCATCTAGAGAGACGACGACCAGCAAGAATTAGTCTCCGAGATAATCTATAGGTAGCATTTCCTCTAACAGGTAATCGCCAAAGCTGAGAGATGATAAATCTAGCAGATGAATAGAAAGTCCAGAATTTTTTGAATCGAAACATCCTACTCTGATGAATATTATGATCAGTAGAAACAAGAACAAGGTAATGATCGGAGCCAATTCTGGACAAATAAGTGATAGTAACAGAAGGGAAAAGCTGGAGCCAGGAAGGAGACGCCATGGCCCTATCCAATCTTTCCCACACACGGGCAGTGCCCTAGCGATTGTTACACCAGGTAAATTGGGATCCAGAAAATCCCAAATCCAAGAGCCCAGCAGAAGATATAAATGATCTAAACTCAACAACATCCGGTGATCCAGCAAATGGCCGACCCCCTCTTTTCTCATCAGTCCCAACAATGCAATTGAAATCACCAGCAATAAGGGAAGATAAACCCTGAGCAAGAAGAGAAAGAAGCTCTTCCCATAGCTCACGTCACAGTCTGAAGTCAGTACTGGCATAGACACCCGAAAGAAGCCAGGGAGCTGAGGATCCCTTGGAGATGACCAATGACACCTGCTGACCACATCCGTGGAAGGCATCAACCCTAATATTATTATTTCTCTAGAGAACCAGAATGCCCCAGATAAACCAACCGACTCAATAGTATAAGAATCCCATAATCTGGAAAGCTGTCTCCGAAGACGAGCCAGGCTATCCCCAGACAGACGGGTCTCCACCAAAACACAAATGTCAAAATCATGAAGCTCCAGCAACCTATCAAACGAGGAGCGAAATGAAGGTTTCTAAACACCTCGCACATTCCAAAAGAGAATCTTCATTCAGTAGATTGAGTGGGGGAGGACATCTTCCATATCCCCATACATCTCCACAACAATCGATTTGCTAGTAGTATGAGAGCCCCTAGGCTCCAAATCACTCCATCCCCCAGATCCCTGACACTCATCCCGTGCCAAATCCATGGCCGTAACTGGGTCCTCATGCTAAATAGCTTTCTTGAGAAGGGAGACCGCAGAGTCATAATCCATCCCTGCCACCGTAAAAGGCAAGGAGGACTCTGGCTCCTCCTCAATATCACCATGCCGAATAGACTGCCTAGGCTGAGAAACCACATCATCGATGGTAATTCCCTCCCTCGGCTCCTGTATGGGAACCCCAGATGTAGTCCCCAGGGTAGGCTCAGCCAGACCGCGAAGTTTCTTAGCGCCTCGGCGAGTCAGAGCCCCTGAACCCCAAACTGAATCACCAGCAGCCGAAAAAGTAAAGGATACATGTCCTTTGCCTTTTCCAACGTGAGGGGCCTTACCTTTTGATTTAGAGCCCTTAGAAGCAAAACTCTGTGACCTAGACTCAATCGGTCGGCCCTACTTCGAAGTGACAGGAGTCGAGACCAAGCAGCAGTCAGAAGACCTGGTGTCTGAATCAGAGTGTAGAGCAGAGAATGGATTAAGGGTCTTTACCACTGGCTGAACCACTTCAACCATTTGAAACTCAGTCTGAGACTTAGTATCTGAAATTGGCACGGCTGAACTGAACCGGCACGGCTGAACTGAAGCATCCCTTTTTTGCTCCGACGCTCATGGAAAAGAAGAGGAAGCCTGGCAACTGGTTGAACTCCACTCCCAGATCGCCGAGCCGGTTTCTTAGGGAGCTTCCAGCCATCATCCGAAGCAGGGGAGTGCTTCGCATCCCCCCGCGCCATCATCCTGGGAGCCGAAGCATGCACCAAGGGGGACTTTCTACGCCGTACAGCAGCCATCCAGGAACCAAAATGAGGCGCAGCCTAAGACTGAACCAACTCCGGCTCCACCCTACAGGAATCCACGAGATGCAGAGAAGCACAGGAAGGATAGATTCCATCAACATTGTCGTATGAGAATTGCTGCCAAAAAGGATCCTTACTTCCGCGAATCCTCACCCCTGGCCTAAGGGGACTACCCAAATCAACCAGTACACATGCTCGGGCGAATCCCCCCCAGTTCTTCATCTTTGTAGCATCATCAGAGAATTGGAATTCGCCTGCAGCCGAGAGAATCAAGGCCAAATCTCATCCGACCAGAAATCCAACGGAAGCCGGGGAAGATGGATCCACAGGAGAGCGCTGAGAAGAGTATCGTTCCCGAGGACGAACTATGCTTGCCATTCCGCAATCGCAATTGGTTGCCCATTCACTACCCACGGTCGGTGCAGCACAAGATCCCTGGCTTGAAGATCATGGAATCGAAGGATGTAATGCTTGTGGGCGAGATTGACAGCTTCTACCTCTCCAGGCACACCAGCATGACGAAGCTCTCGGAGAATCGCCTCTGGCAGAACCCAGTGAGAGAGGCTGCGAACAATTAACGAGGAACCCTCCCAAGCAGTAGCTTCCACCTCCAGAGAGCATTCAGGGAGTTGAATAATGTCTGGGAACAGACGTTCGAGCTCGGCCACCTTTGCCGGAGATGGAGAGGGAGCAATCCACTCGAAGCGGGCAACAGTATCACTCCGTCATGCTCGACCAACCAGCCCAGGCAGATCAGGCTTCATCGAAGAATTTGCAGGGGAAGAAGCCATAAGACCAACGTTGAAGATCAGAAACGGTGACAGAATCATCGAAGATCAATAAAGTAGACGAAAAGCATAAATCTTAAAGCAGGCTCAGAAAAAAAAAACTCTATGGGACAAGCCACTATCTTGCTTATTGTTCATGCTATTTTTACTCCTCCTAAAAACAAGATGGCTATAAGGGCTACCCTTAGCATCCCAATTCTTTCCCCCATTATCTTGAGCAACGGACTATAGCAAGACAGTCCTCAGCACCCCTTGTGCTTTTCTTCCGCTTTTATAGAAGCATCCATCAAAAAGTCCTTAACACCCCTTGTGCTTTTCGTTTGCTTTTGCTCGAGCATCGATAAGGATGTGGAGCACCCCTACGGTAAGGCCGATACAATTTAGATCCACTTAGTTTTTAGCTATTATCCATCTCATCACTCTTATTGGTACTTAAAGTTCCTCAAGTAGAATCTGATACCATCAAATTGGCACTTTCTATGAGGACATATCTTTCAAGTACCTTGAAATAACCTCATATCATCCTAAAAAGGGTCGATCTAGTTCTGAATAAAATAAAGTGAAGAAAGTAGATTCATGTAGTCGATTCTATATAGTTAAGAAAAAGCTTAGATGAGTTAAGTTGAGTTGAATTTTCATAGTTGCTTTTAATTTGAATCAAGCCCTTGTCAATTTTGTAGAACGAATTAAAAAATTTGATAAAGGTTTGCTAATGCATGGATTATATGCTTCTCATAATCTTTTATCACTGCACTTACACTAAAAGTTTTAGGATAAATTAAGCCATTAAAGTTAACCTTAATATAGCTTAACTATGTTATTATTTAAAACTATTTGATTTCACAGGCTCACCATTAACATGGAATTAAAGAAATCATGCGAGGAGCGCTCAACTTGATGAACTTAGGTCTCGTTTATTTTGTGAGAATTATCCTTTAGAAACAAAACTGGAATTATTGGTTTTGATTTCAAGCATGCTTGTTTAAATAGAATTAGAATATGATTTTGATTTCGTTTAAATTTGAATAATGTACTAGGAAAAATTTAAAATTTAAATAATTCATCTAAAATTACAAATTCATTTTAGTTTACTATAACCTAATGCACCCTTCTTTCCTTCTCTTCTCGTTTGATACCCTACTCTTCATCTTTCATGTTAATATTGTAAGCTCTTTAACTACATTTTTAGCAAATGTGAGACATTTTATGTATTTCTACATTTGATTATTTTTTATTAAAATTTAATGAGTAATGATAGAATTTATACAGTATTTTTAATAAAATTATATTTTTTTAGTGATGGATGGTTGAGATTTTATCAACCTTAATGAAATTATTTAGGTTTAATTAAATGATAGTAGTAACTTTTCATCCACAGAAAAATTTAAAAGAGAATAAAGGAAGATATATAGGGCACATAAGAGGATCATTGGCTAACCAACACTGAAATGAATTTCTTATTAATAAGATGTTATATTAAATTTTCTATGCGTGCCATATATATTAGCAATAATAAATTTCTAAATATTTTATATATGTGTCATACTATAATCATCCACGTAAAAGACATTTCAAATTAAATAAATAAATAAATTTTAATGCTAGTGATGAGGGGTAAAATTATCATTACATTAATGTTCGTGCACATCGATAATTGGATTGAGTCCAATCTCAATATTCTGTCAGCCAGCTGTCACATCCATAAGGCGGTGAAGCCGAATCGCCTTCAGTAAAGTCGGGTCGCCCTGACAAACCGAACCATCCTATATCTTGGCAAACTGAGCCACCCTTATACCTCGGTAAACCGAGCCACCCTCATACTTCGGCAAACCATACCTCAGAAAGCCAAACTGTCCCTCGCCTCGGTCGGACCGAGACACTCGAACACCTCTGCAGAATCCAGCGCGGAAGAGCTCAAATTCACAATAACTGAATAAGATTCCAAATAAGGAATCATGCCACAAATGACCTAGGACCTACCTGATCGCTGAATCTCAAGGCATCAATCAGCTCTCTTAGCTGTCGATTCTCTAATTGATAAGATACGGATCCTGCTGGCCTCATATAAAACTTGATTCGAATCCGTTTCGAATATCAACAGCTTTCAGACCCTTATGACACGTCTAAGGAATCAGGTGATCGCCTATAAATATCACAGCCCCAAATCTCTTAGGTACGCATGCATTCATCCGTTCTTATACTAAAAAAAACTCCATTGAACCTCAACAGAGCTTGAAGCTCTCGAGAAACCTATGTAGGGAAACTCTTCTGTGAAAATCTTCTCATCATATTTGCTTACTGTGAATCTTTATTGACTTAAGTCGAAGGATCCTTCATAAAGGATAACTTCGAAACATTCATTGCGTGTGAACTATTTTACAGATTTTATGCCAAACGATGAGATCGATATTCAGATACGAAGATAGAGTGCATCCAAATCAAGAATAAATTTCTACGACAACAATTAGCATAGTTAGCAAAACGAATATAAGATGATACAGGAGCCGTAGATAAAAATGAAAAAATTAATATTATATTTTATAACTTTTTTAAAAAATAAATTTTTTGGAGCAATAATACGGTGGAAACCGCCAAACCGGCGTCCTTCGAAGCGCGTCCTTTCCCCAGCAAAATGATTTGGTCGGGGAGCCTGGTTTAAGCGAACTCGTGATAGGATGCGTGGAAGCATTCTACCCAAAGACGGATCCTACCGCCACAACGTCAGCCTACATCATTCGCACGGCGCGTGACACATCGGGAGTAGTTATTCCTAATCCAGCTACCTAAAAAGCACACCAATGCTCTTAGGACACGTGTTCTACTTGCAGGCTAGACTAGTTTGACACCGTTGCATAGGTAAGTTACGCGGTGATAGGAATCAGTATTAAGACGCTTTTAATGAACCTATCATATAATTTTAAAAAACTCTACATCAAATAACAATCCATAAATATAATTTGCAAACTGGTTTTCTTTATTTTACCATAAAAAAAGTTATCAAATCTCATACTAAATGTTAGCTTAAAGGATGCCGAGCATAGTTGTCGATTCAAATCGATTCGATCTATTAGACCAATTAAATCAAACTTGAAAGGTTAAATCAGGTTAATTCTAAATGATTCAAAATAATTTGATCAATTCATTCGATTTATCTGTAAACCGATTAATTCAATCTAAACCGAGTGAAATCATAAATTTTATTATCATACTAATTTTAATTTTTTATTTAAAATAATTTTTATTAATATAAATATATTTTATATTAAAATAATTGATCGATCATTCAACCAGTGATTCGATAGTTAAACTAGTAATCCAATGATCTGAATTTTTAATTGGATCGATATCCAAACCAAGCCTGACAAATATGACACCGAGTCAGCTGTGTCTTATCATCAAACAAAGACAAGGTTGGCTGTATCCTTATTTTTTATGTTTACTTGGTATCATTTACCGAATCAACGGCATATAATTATTGGTACCGACTATAGCTTCATTAGCTAAATAATTTGGTGCCTACATATTTATAGAATTTCTGATTGCTTCCGTAAAAAAAATATTTAAGGCTTTAACCAAAATAAAAATAAAAAGAATTAATGCTTTTTTACATTATGCTGCACATAAAAATAGGTTTAAAATTATAAATTGAATGAAATGCATAGAATGAAAATTTTAAAGGGATAAGATTGAAATTTAATTTAAAAAAAATCAGAAAAAAATATGCAAAGATACAATGCTTTATTCATTGAAAACATATAGTACATGCCATCTATCCTGCCTCATCAACTGCCATTCCTAAATTCTAACCCATCCAAAGGGCAATCCATCTAATTTCAGTGTTTCAAAAAATAAAAGACTCATAACAATGCCTTTCGTGAGCGCGCACTATATAAAATGACCTTAAGTTCATTGTAAACACATCTCAATTGTCGTTCTTTTTTCTCATTATCGTTGTTGGTTATTTTCTTATTAGTTATGAGAAGATGACGACCCAAAATACCACGAACACGTGACCGTCTGACACCAAATTCCCCTGCTTCCGTTTTCACGCCACCCATCCGTCGCACGTGTTCCCACCAACCCTTCTTGAAATTAAAATCTCGAAAGGTCGAAAAATGAAAAAGAGACCAGCCTCCGGCGCTCGATCGGTTCGAAGACGCCACCATCGGCTTCGCCAGCGACCTCATTCAACGCATTAACCATAGAACATTAGCTAATAATTAGTAGATATAGAAACTTTAAACCACATTTTTATCAACCTAAAGGAGCTCGCTTTATCTTATAATTTTCAGACCATTCCCGAAATACCCCTCCTCAACTACCCCCCACCAACCCACCTGATATCGTTCCCATTCCGCCCCTATAAGTTCCCTCCCCCCTTCGAGTCCCTCAGGGCATTCTCTCTCTCTCTCTAGTTCTAAACAAACGAACGAGGAAAGTACGAAGAGAGGGAAGAAAATGGCCCTAGCGCGCAGCTCCACTCTCTCCGCCACCTACCCTCTCCACCAACTCTCCTCCTCCGCCGCCGGTGGTCAGCAACACCGATTCCCCCCCCTCCTCCCCTCCCAGCCCCGCCGCGCCGCCCCCCGCCTGATCTCTGCCGTCCATGCTGCGGAGCCCGCCAAGAACCCGGCCGTCGCCAAGAAGCCCCTGGCGGCTACGGCCGCCGCCCCTGCGACGGAGGCGCCAGTGAAGTGGTCTTTAGACAGCTGGAAGTCGAAGAAGGCGCTCCAGCTGCCGGAGTACCCGGATAAGAAGGACCTGGAGTCGGTGCTCCGGACGATGGAGAACTTCCCGCCGATCGTGTTCGCTGGCGAGGCTCGCCACCTCGAGGACCGCCTCGCCGACGCCGCTGTCGGCAAGGCCTTCCTCCTCCAGGGCGGCGACTGCGCCGAGAGCTTCAAGGAGTTCCACGCCAACAACATCCGCGACACTTTCCGCATCATCCTCCAGATGGGCGCCGTCCTCATGTTCGGCGGCCAGATGCCCGTCATCAAGGTAAGATGCCCTTCCATTCGCCTCCGATCTGGATTCTGGGCCTTCGGATTGGCGGGATCTAGGGCCCTAATCACCCGACTTCGATGGTGGCGCAGGTGGGCCGGATGGCGGGCCAGTTCGCGAAGCCGAGGTCGGATCCGTTCGAGGAGCGGAACGGGGTGAAACTCCCGAGCTATAGAGGGGATAACATCAACGGCGACGCGTTCGACGAGAAGTCGAGGGTGCCGGACCCCCAGAGGATGATCAGGGCCTACTGCCAGGCTGCGGCGACGCTTAACCTTCTCCGGGCCTTCGCCACCGGAGGGTACGCCGCGATGCAGCGGGTGACGCAATGGAATCTCGACTTCACCGAGCACAACGAGCAGGGTGACCGGTGAGTCTGCCGATATAGGTGTCGAGAGATCCGTTTAATTTCATCACCACCGATTAGAATGCCGTTTCTTTCTTTCTTTATTTTTGATTTTGTCTGGTGTTGGTTTTGGATTTTTTTTGTGTCGTACGTGTTCTCACCTCACGATTTATTGTCCTTTTTATTTTGTTCGTATATTAATCGTTGATTGGCGTTGTGCTGCTTCTTTTCCGCAGGAATGATGGATATTTATGCCTTAACTTTGAGTTCTTATTTATCTATTTATTTTTGGCCTCCTACTCTTAACTAATATTGAGTTGCTTACTCCGCAATCGGAATTTCAGGGGTTCCTCGGGCTATGCTTTATTTTATTTTATTTTATTTTCTATAAAGTTGCGTTGCTCCATTTATTTTATAATGAATAAATATACAAATTTTTCTAGGTACATATTAAATCCAGCACCGACAATACCAAATTGACTTCCGTAATTTATAGCCCGGAAATTGTGACATCTAGAAATATCAAATATATGCACGTCAAATTCACTCTGCCATGTGGCTTCTTGTTGTTTACTGCATGACGTTGTTATATTTTTCCTCTAGAACGTTTGGAGCTATCACTCTTAGAATATCCTTTTGCTTTGTTCGTTCTGATCTGTCGCAATGTTGGGAAGAAAAAAAAAAAAAAAAAAAAATCTATCCAAGGTAAGGAGTGCAATCGCCTAGACTAGAAAGTGTCTCAACTGAAAAAGAGAGAGATTTTCCTTCAACAGCCGACAAAGAAAAAAGAAAATATGGGTTGTGTGACTTTCCTCCTAATTCGGCCAGAAAGACAACCGAATTCTGCGGTTGAGTACGTAGTCAACTAGTAAAGTCAAGACTGAGACCTTTTCTAGTTACCATCAAGAGTTTTTTGAGATCCAAATCCAAAATCTAAAACTTACTCCTGTTGCTTTGGTGGGAATGAAATCACAGGTACCGAGAGCTTGCCCACCGAGTGGATGAGGCACTGGGATTCATGTCAGCATCCGGGCTGACAGTAGACCACCCTCTCATGACAACGACCGAGTTCTGGACCTCGCATGAGTGTCTCCTCCTCCCTTACGAGCAGGCCCTCACTCGTGAGGATTCTACCTCTGGCCTCTTTTATGACTGCTCTGCCCACTTCCTCTGGGTCGGTGAGCGCACTCGCCAGCTTGATGGAGCCCATGTTGAGTTCCTCCGTGGCATTGCCAACCCACTTGGCATCAAGGTAGCTGCCAAAGCTCATTTAATTTCTTTTCCTCCAATGAAACTCCAGTTTAGTGGATACTAAAGATTGTGCTTTGATGGATGAATTGACGCAGGTAAGTGATAAGATGGACCCGAGGGAGCTGGTGAAGCTAATTGAAATACTGAACCCCCATAACAAGCCAGGGAGGATCACAATAATTACGAGGATGGGGGCTGAGAACATGAGGGTGAAGCTTCCCCACCTCATTCGGGCGGTTCGTGGGGCAGGCCAGATAGTCACCTGGGTCAGCGATCCCATGCATGGCAACACCATCAAGGCCCCCTGTGGCCTCAAGACTAGACCTTTCGATGCCATCCGGGTAGGTGCAACTTCCCTTTTATTTATCATTTTATTCAATACTCTATTTAAATCTCTTAAGTATATTGCATTTCATTTTTCAAAATGGTAGTTTTTAATTGTCCTATATATATATACATATACATATACATATATATATATACATACATATACATATACATATACATATACATATACATACATATACATACATACATATATATATATATATATACATATATGTGGACAGTTTAGATGGTGAATGTCCTTTTTTGGCCTCGGTTTATTCTTCCATTCAACCATGAATCTAATATATATTTTAATTCTAGCTATTTGTGAAACATTAATAATCTGAACTAAAGCTGCCTTTTGATATGGTAGTCTGTAGCTCTGTAGCACCTCACAGCAACAAGATCCATCAGAAAGCCTCTTTTGTCGATTTCTATTTTGAAGAGTTTCCCTGTTAGGGTTCATTCTAATTTTATTCTTTCAACCATGAATTAATACATAATTGATGGGTCAACAATTCCCTTAGAGCTTTCACAATGTTGATGGAGCATGACAGCTTTCACAATTCCCTTATTGTGAACATCGGGGACTTTGGGTTTTTTTTTTTTTTTTGGCTCCATTAAAGAGTTGGGTGTGGAAGCTGTTGGGTTCATATGGAGCAAGGGTTTTGCTCTTTAGAACATAAAAATTTAATATGTAGAGAGAAAAAGGAGAGCAGGCAACCCTAGATTAGTTAATCGATAATACTGAGAATCTTGGTGTAGAATTATCTTGATTCTTGAGTAAAATGATGATGACAATTGTTAAGGTTTGAGTCTCTCCATTCACTCGACCGAAAGCAAAAAGCTATCAAAGAGAGTATTTAAGTCGTCATGCTAAAGTACCTTTCTGTGAGACAAGAACCCAGAAAAGTATGTTAGGTGAAATGGTATCATTGATAATGAAATCCATCTTCTCACTGCCCACTAAAATAGTTATCAAAAAATGGTCATAGTAGTCTGGTTGATGTGGTCCTGGAATTGGGTGTGAAGGTTGGCGTGGGGAATATTAATCTATATTAAATGACATTACTAAGTTGTGGGTTCCTTGTTTATTCATTGATATGAAAGGCTGGCCCAGGCGTCATCCTTTTCTTTTGCATACGAGTAGTTAAGATTCCTCCACTTCGACATTCATAATCTAGTGGCATCTTTTCGGATTTGGTCAATCAATCTATAGTTTATCACATGCTTACTTGTCCAACTGGGAGCGAACATAGGAGTTGTAGTTGGTGTAAAGGACCATCAAAGATGGTTTATTTTTCTAAATGTCATTATTTACGGCGTTGAAAATTCAAAATTAACGTTTGTTTAGCATTGAAGAGCTACGAGGTTGACGGGAGGCTCCCCATAAATTTGGCCTGTTTGGTATCATTTTTTTCCTATTTTTTATTTTTTAAATATAAACATGACTTTCAATAAAAATATGTTCCGTTATATTATTTTTATTTTTAAAAATAACTTTTATTATTTTTGAAAAAAAATAGAAGTAAAATTTTTAGCTTCTATTTTTTTTTTTTCAAGTAACTTTTTGCAAACTAAGACAATTTTTTGAAAAACAAATTTTTAAAAATATTGCCATAAAAAAATAAAAAATAGTAGTAACCATCCAATATGTTCATGTTGTTAGGATTGAAAAAAACGAAAAAACAAAAGTAATTATCAAACATGTTTTTATTGTTAGAAATGTAAAAATATATAAATATTGTTTTTTTAAAAAAAGTAATAAGATGTCAAACGCTAGTTAACATTTTGGGGCACCAACAAGGAATGATGTTTGTTTAGAATTGTTTGTGGTGATATAACCTTTGGATGTGCCACCCATTTCTTAGGCTCTCTCCATTATAAAACCCTAATTCTTCATTACCCATGTCACCATGATTGACTCTATGTCAACCATCAAAATTTGATGAGGACTTTTAGGGGCACATTTTTATTCCCTCTTGCATTTTTATTTCCTCATGCCATCAAACTGAAATGCACATATTAAGATGAATATGTGGCAAAGCTATAAATTAAAAATAAATATATACGAAAAATGATAGGAGTAGCTTCAATTGATAAAATGAGAGTATTGGTTTAGACATATACAATGAAGACCTTTAGATGCTTCAATTAGAAATAGTGATCTAACGGTGCTTGGTACTGATAATAGAGATCGATCTAAACTAATATGGATAGAAATAATTAAGAAAATATAACTATTTATAATTTGAGTGTCGACTTAGTCGTGAATAGAGAGCATAGAGAGCACAGCGAAGAAAGTAGATTCATATAGTTGGAAAAAGCTTAGATGAGTTGAGTTGCATTTTTGGAGTCCACAATTAAAGTTGTTGAGGTATAAGATTGAGAACTTGTAAAAAAAGGTTTGAGATCCGGTGAAACACTACCTAAGAGTTAGGATGCTATAGATCAGTTTCTACAAAATGTTATTGATATTGATGACATGAAAATCTATTGCCTTATTATTAGTGATCATGCTGTGCTGTCATCCTTCTTGGCAGGCGGAGGTGCGTGCGTTCTTTGATGTGCATGACCAGGAAGGGAGCCACCCTGGAGGCATTCATCTGGAGATGACGGGGCAGAACGTGACGGAGTGCATTGGTGGGTCTCGGACCGTGACCTTTGATGACCTGGGCTCACGCTACCACACCCACTGCGACCCAAGGCTTAACGCATCCCAGGCACTGGAGCTTGCCTTCATCATTGCAGAGCGTCTCAGGAAGAGGAGGATTCGCTCGCCGACCTCCAACAATTTGAGCACTCTGCTCCCCTTGCCATTTTGATGAGGTGGCTTATTTTTAGCTTCATTCGTTGGTGGTTGATCCTGCTATAAATTATATATATGCTTATATATATATATATCAGGCAATGCAGTACTTTCTGTGTGTACGAGTGATCTAGACGGTTGGGTTTCGGTCTATGGGTACGATAATAAGAGCAACAGAATGGCTGCTGTCATTCGGTGGTTGGGCTCTGAAAGCTAGCATGCGATATTTATTTTCTATCTTTTCCTTCACTTTTTTATTAGAAAAAAAATAATTTTATTGTTATGATCTTGCAATTTCTCTTCGAGGGAGTTTTGATGTATAATAAATTATTTTAATAAAATATTTATGTCATGGTGATATGTTATGACAGAAAATGATGAAAATAATAACCATATTATTTGAATATTATTTATCTCAATAAACATTAAATGGGACGTGATAGAGACCATTAAAAATACTGTTATTCAATAATCAATAGGAAGTTATTTTAGTGATTAAAAAAATAAGGAGCATATATGTTTAAATTTTAGGTGACGGAAATTTAAGGACATAAGCATGTACCCATTTGAGATATTTGGTGAATACGTGGTGTAACTGGTTATGATTTATAACTTCATGCCCCATCCTTCATCTACAAATTGAGCTTTCACCGTCATGAGCCGCGCGGTTTAGTGGAAACATCTCCCTCATCTGGCGCCCTCGATGGCGTCAGCACGCGGTGGATCCCGTCTTCCAGCGGTGTTAGGTGGAAGATCCTTGGAAATAAATAAATAAATAAAAGCCTTGCAGTCCCGCTCGCAGGTACACTGAATTACGTGTGCACCAAATATTTAGAATAGGTAGGCTCTGGTATTCAAGTTGATCCATCTAACTCTCCATCACCATCCGCATCATATTCTTTCCTTCAAATCATGTCTCTCGACCATAGTTGTTAGACTCGGTCCGGATATTGACCCGGCCAAGGGCTCGGATCACTAGTTCAACCGTTGGATCCCTTGTTCAACCATCGATCAATTATATTAATATAAAAATTTATTTATATTAATAAAAAAATAATTTTTAATAAAAAATTCAAGGTTAATATGATAATAAAATCCGTGACTCGAACCGGTTCGGATTGAATTGATCAGTTCATAGGTGAATCGGATGGGTTGGCCGGGTTATTCTGGGTCACTTACACATTCGGTTTTATATTGAAACTGGACCGGCTTGGCCTGCGAGTCCTGGTTCAACCGGTCCAATCGATCGGTTCGGTCCGATTTTGACAACTATGAGTCTCGGCATCAACCGTTAGAAATGAACATAACACGCAGCAAGCAAACGGGCACGAAAGGGAGCATTTGGATATTAATTTCAACTGAAACAAGCATTTCGTAAACGACAAATATACTCTATGTTATTGTTCTTTCAATTGCGTAGAGGTGATTTTATTAGTGCATTTGATGATCAATTTTGAGATCTCATATTTTTATATTACCAATTGATGGCGCCAAGTCACCTTCCTTAAACGCCGGGAAAGACAGACGTCCTTCTCCTCGGAGCCCTACAAGAAAAGTTCCCGGAGACCGGCGGTACCGATAGGAACCCTCCGACGATCAAGTCAGTCACTTGGGCTCAGACAAAGAACCGCTCAGCGGAAAAGAGCTAAAGCGGTTAGGGTTTTGCTGGGAGGAAGAAAGCTCAGAAAAATCAGAGTTCAGCCCCCTACTTACAGCGCGTGCATGTGCTTTTATACATGTCCGAATATCTTATCTTACTGTTTCGAAAGATCACCGTCGTACCATCGCTGCGCGTGCCGGAGACATCCCCTACTACCTGCCGACGTGATATCATACGTGTCCAACAGTTGCGAAGGCATTCAGTGCACGCCATCGGCTGATATGACCGAGCACAGTCGCAAGTGGTAGCGAATCGTACGCTGTAGTGAGGCATGGCCATGCACAGGGACATGCAATGCACCATACGTCGTTATGAGGTATGGCCCTCCGTAACGGAGTGCAATCACGGGCGTACTGAGGATCACGTGGGTGCGCCGTGTGGCCTGGAGTCGTCATTCCTCTCGACGATTGAACCGCACGCCAATCGCTGACGACCCCACCCTGAGACCGGAAGGGTCCCGGGGTGGGGAGACGTCGGTGCACCCCGAGACCGGTGGGGGGTCTCGGGGTCAAGAGATAATGACCCCACCCCGAGACCGGAAGGGGTCCCGGGGGTGGGGAGATGTCGGTGCACCCCAAGATCGGTGGGGGGTCTCGGGTCAAGAGATGATGACCCCACCCCGAGACCGGAAGGGGTCCCAGGGGTGGGGAGATGCCGGTGCACCCCGAGACCGATGGGGGGTCTCGGGTCAAGAGATGATGACCCCACCCCGAGACCGAAAGGGGTCCCAGGGGTGGGGAGATGCCGGTGCACCCCGAGACCGGTGGGGGGTCTCGGGGTCAAGAGATGATGACCCCACCCCGAGACCGGAAGGGGTCCCGGGGTGGGGAAATGCCGGTGCACCCCGAGACCGATGGGGGGTCTCGGGGTCAAGAGATGATGACCCCACCCCGAGACCGGAAGGGGTCCCGGGGGTTGGAAAATGCCGGTGCACCCCGAGATCGGTGGGGGTCTCGGGGTCAAGAGATGATGACCCCACCCCGAGACCGAAAGGGATCCCGGGGTGGGGAATGCTGGTGCACCCCGAGACCGATGGGGGGTCTTGGGGTCAAGAGATGATGACCCCACCTCGAGACCGGAAGGGATCCCAGGGGTGGGGAAATGTCGGTGCACCCCGAGACCGGTGGAGGGTCTCGGGGTCAAGAGATGATGACCCCCCCCGAGACCGAAAGGGGTTTCAGAAGTGGGGAAATGCCGGTGCATCCCGAGACCGGTGGGGGTTCTTGGGTCAAGAGATGATGACCCCACCCCGAGACCGGAAGGGGTCCCAGGGGTGGGGAGATGCCGGTGCACCCCGAGACCGGGGGGTCTCGGGGTCAAGAGATGATGACCCCACCCCAAGACCGGAAGGGGTCCCGGGGGTGGGAAAATGCCGGTGCACCCGAGATCGGTGGGGGTCTCGGGGTCAAGAGATGATGACCCCACCCCGAGACCGGAAGGGGTCCCGGGGATGGGGAAATGCCAGTACACCCCGAGGCCGGTGGGGGGTCTCGGGGTCAAGAGATGATGACCCCACCCCGCGATCGAAAGGGGTCCCGGGGGTGGGGAAATGCCGGTGCACCCCGAGACTGGTGGGGGGTCTCGGGGTCATTAGCCGCCGTTACCTTTTATCCTGACGATGCGGGATCAGTCATATCAGATGCCCCCTCACCCCTGGGGTGAAGCGGGTCCCACCGTTGAGGCGCAAGGGGTGTTCTCCACGTGGCTGATCCCCGTCCTCATCTTATATGTGGACGACTTGGGGGATGTAAGAGGGTGGCCCTCCGTACACTGTGCCCACTGCGATCGACCTCGAGGGAGAGAACTGGCTCTTCGAAGTTTACGCGAAAAGCCGCTTCATCATTACCTCTCATTACGGCAACGTCAGCGGGGTCCCACCATTGGCCGGAGGCGTGCTGCACCACGCGCTGGGTGTCCTTCGAGGTGAGCCAGCCTATGGCAAGGGGCCATGTGGCTGACGAGACGAGGCGGGATGATTTGAAAACCTGATAAAGCCAAGCTAGGAGTTGAATTGACTCCATACCGCTTCTCTTGTCATCGTCTCCCTCTGTGCTCACGTTTCGATCTCCCCTGCAACCTACGGGCCTGCGTTTGGCTTCCTTTCTTCCAGGTTAGCTCTTCTCCCATCTTAGACTTCTGTCCCTTTGCTCATGAGTTCTCCTTCCTGGACCTCAGAGGACGGTTTTAAGGATCATCCTCCTTCCGAGAGGTACCGTACCTCTCCCGCTCCCTCCCCTTTGATTGAGTGGTCCTCTGATTCAGAGGACCGCGTCCCCCTGGCCCGGCGACGGGTCGCCGGTGGAGCCCCATCGAGGGGCTGCCGGTCGGAGGCCGGCGCCTCCTCGACGATAGAGGGGTCCCTAGAGGGGACGGCCTCCACGATGACGTGGCTGGATTTGGAAAAAATCCGGACCGGTTATCAGGTCCCCCGGGATGTTGAGCTTTTCTTGCCAACTCCCGACGATAGGGTCATCTCCTCCCGACCCAGTCGGGTGGCCCTCTATGAGATCTGCCTAAAGGCAGGTCTCCGCCCACCTTTTCTGCCCTTTTTCGTCAATCTTCTCAACTACTATTCCTTGACCCCCTCCCAATTAGTTCCGAACTCCTATCGCGTCATCAGTGCCTTCGTCATCCTTTGCTATCGCCTAAGCATTACCCTCCGAATCAGCCTTTTTCGATCTTTTTACACCCTTCGGGCTCAAAAGGGTTGGTGGCTATTCCTGCCCCGACCCAATCGGGTCCTAAAACTCCTCCTTCCTTCTTCAATTAAAGGATGAAAATCCCATTTCTTTTTGCAAATATCGACCAAGTTAGGCCTCAGTGGGGAGATCTCGACCTCCGGGGAACGCCGTCGCCATCCATCCTGGGGACCGGGAGGCGCTGGGGCTATTGTTGGCCGCCGAGATCCCCCGATACACCCTGCTGCTGTCGGAGGATAACCTTGAGTCGGCAGGTCTCATCGCTCACCGGGGTAAGTCCTCTCCACCCTTAGCCAAAAAATTTTGCTTCTCCCCCCCTTCTCTCTTTTTTTTTAAAAAAAAATTAAAAGCCCAACTGATGCTATGCAGCTATGAAGATACCGGCGGCAAAACTCCTGAGGGCTGCCTCTAAGAAGAGGGCCCGGGAAGGACCATCTGGGGGTCAGCAGGTTTCAGCCCCGAAGCATCCGATGGCTCGGGCCTCCCCACCGGCTCAAGTCTCCCCACTCCCGGCTCCGCGAGATGTCCCGGCTGTTCCAGAGGTTGATCATACGGCCGACACTCCGCCAGGGATAGGGACAACCGCGGGAGTTCCCGTTGAGGAGCCAGCCGCGGAGGGGCCCATATTGACCGAAGAGCCCTCGGCTCCCGAAGGACCGAGTCCGCCGGATGCTACCAGGGATTGGGGTGAGGGACCATCTGGTCCCACGAGTCCACCCCCCGAGGGGTCGACCATGAGTGGCCCACGCAGCGAACCGGGGACAGCTGAAATGACGGAGCGGGGTGGGGGCGAGCCCGGGCCACCCCGAGACTCCTTGAATGACGACCGCTGGGCTGAGCGAATCCTGGGCCCGGTCTTTGTTCCTGAGATCCTGGAGGACCTCAGCCACCAAAAAGCGAGCGCGTTCTTCCAGGACTCCTATGCTGCTGTCGTCAGGGTAAGTGATCTTTTTGCCCTTTATCTTTTATCCTTTTCCTTCAGCTGACCTGGAGCTTACGCGTGCAGATCACACACTCCCTGAGGGCCGCCAGGGAGGTAATTCGCGGAGGGAAGGTCCATCTGCGGGAGACGCAGAAAGAGGTTGAGGATGCTCAGCGCCGCGCGGAGGCGGCCGAGAAGGCGCTGGAGTCAGCCAGAAGCGCCTGGGCGAGCGAGGTAAAGGCCGCCAAGAGCCGGGCGAAGATTGAAGCCAACCGTGCGCGCGCAGTGCTCCTCCAAATGACGGAGGCTGAGAATGCTGTAATGGCCAGGGACATACACATATCTGAGCTAACTTCAGCCCTCCGGGAGGCCGAAGGTCGAGCGGGTGCGGCGACAGAAGTGGCGCGGGCGGCGAAGGAGGAAGCCAGCCGGTCCAAAGAGGAGGTGAGCCGCGCCCGGGAGGCCGAAAGGGTTGCCACGGAAGCCCTTGCCGCAGAGAAGGCTCGGGCCGCTGGGCTCATAGAGGAGTACAAGATGTCCGGGTGCTTTATAGATGACCTGGCCGAAGCCTCGGCGGTGGTGTTCCTCGAAGGGTTTGAGCATGGGAAGAAGAAGATGGCCAGGGACCTGAACTTCCCCTAGGCCCTAGAGGTTGAGCTAGAGCGTTTGTCTGACTTGGCCCCTTCCGATGATGAGCCCGCGCCAGCAGGGCCGTGAGCTCGCACTCTTGTTGTTTTGTTCTTTCTTTTTTGTAAGTCCGACGACGTCGGCATTTTGTAATCTCTTCCAATTAATGAGAATTTTCTTCAAGATGCAGTCTGACTTACCATGAATTTCGTCGATTGACAACATGTAGCCCCGTGATCCCACTAGTCCCGATAGCACCAGGGGATAACTCTCAACTCGAGCTATTCCCCCCAGCTGTTTAGACTCGAAAGTTGGGATCAGGGAGGGTAGGTCCTTCGGAGCTGAAACGCCGGCAGTTAGAGGTTAGGTAGACGGGCTCCTTGAGACTATCGGCGTAACGCTTTGCCAAGTGTTGGACCTTGTGCTAAATAGGCACGCGGCTCTTGGTGCTTGCGGGGGTCGGCCTTTATCTGACCTGCGGGACTTTGTGCTGTCGGGTGTCGGGCTTTAGGTACCGACAAGTGTCGGGCTTTAGGTGCCGACAAGTGTCGGGTTTCGTGCCTGGCCAATGGTACGCCGCTCTGCCAGGGTACACTGGGCTTTATGCCTGGCTGGTGCAGGGCTTTGGTGCCGGCGCTTGGGGCTGGCCGGAGCCATCCCTACTGGACCTGGGCTTTTGTTGCCGAGAGCCGGTGGTACACCGCTCTGCCAGTGGTACACTGGGTTTCATGCTGGCTGGTGCAGGGCTTTGGTGCCGGCACCTGGGGCCGGCCGGAAACGTCCCTTCTGGACCTGGGCTTTTGTTGCCGAGAGCCGTGGTACACCGCTTTGCCAGTGGTACACTAGGCTTCATGCCTGGCTGGTGCAGGGCTTTGGTGCCGGCGCTTGGGGCCGGCCGGAGCCGTCCCTGCTGGACCCGGGCTTTTGTTGCTGAGAGCCGGTGGTACACCGCTCTGCCAGTGGTACACTGGGCTTCATGCCTGGCTGGTGCAGGGCTTTAGTGCCGGCGCCTAGGGCCGGCCGGAGCCGTCCCTGCTGGACCCAGGCTTTTGTTGCCGAGAGCCGGTGGTACACCGCTCTGCCAGTGGTACACTGGGCTTCATGCCTGGCTGGTGCAGGGCTTTGGTGCCGTGCCTGGGGCCGGCCGGAGCCGTCCCTGCTGGACCTGGGCTTTTGTTGCTGAGAGCCGGTGGTACACCGCTCTGCCAGTGGTACACTGGGCTTCATGCCTGGCTGGTGCAGGGCTTTGGTGCCGGCGCCTAGGGCCGGTCAGAGCCGTCCCTGCTGGACCCGGGCTTTGGTTGCCGAGAGCCGGTGGTACACCGCTCTGCCAGTGGTACACTGGGCTTCATGCCTGGCTGGTGCAGGGCTTTGGTGCCGGCACCTGGGGCCGGCCAGAGCCGTCCCTGCTGGACCCAGGCTTTTATTGCCGAGAGCCGGTGGTACACCGCTCTGCTAGTGGTACACTGGGCTTCATGCCTGGCTGGTGCAGGGCTTTGGTGCCGGTGCCTGGGGCCGGCCAGAGCCGTCCCTGCTGGACCCGGGCTTTTGTTGCCGACAGCCGGTGGTACACTGGGCTTCATGCCTGGCTGGTGCAGGGCTTTGGTGCCGGCGCCTGGGGCCGGCCGGAGCCATCCCTGCTGGACCCGGGCATTTGTTGCCGAGAGCCGGTGGTACACCGCTCTGCCAGTGGTACACTGGGCTTCATGCCTGGCTGGTGCAGGGCTTTGGTGCGAAAAGATTTCAGTAGCTAAAATTGAATCTCGTTAATACTGAATGAGGGGTGAAAACCCAAGTGAACACAGGGGTGATACTTGACATGAGAGGAGGAATACATTACTGATAATACCGACAAAGGTTATCTGCATTCCATGTCCTAGGGAGTGGCGTCCCATCCAGTTCTTCAATTTTGTAAGCTCCGTGGCGGAGTGTTTCGGCGATCCGGTAAGGCCCCTCTCAATTTGGGGCCAGCTTGCCTCCCTCAGCTGGCTTCGAGACCTCAGCTCGTCGAAGGACCAGATCTCCTAGCAGGAACGTCCTGGGGCGCACTCGAGCGTTGTAGTATTTTGCGGCCCTTGCCAGTAGGCCGCCATTCGAAGTCGCGCCCGATCTCGCACCTCCTCCACCAGGTCGAGGTTGGCTCGCAGCTGGTCAGGGTTACCTTCCTCACTGTATGCTTCCACCCGAGGGCTTGGTGCACCAACCTCCACTGGGATAACAGCTTCAGAACCAAAGACTAAGCTGAACGTCGTCTCGCCGGTGGGGGCTCGCGGTGTTGTGTGGTAGGCCCATAGCACGTTGGGGAGTTCTCCACCCATCGCCCCTTGCAGCCATCTAGCCGAGATCTCAGCCCCTGGAGAATGATCCGATTAGTCACCTCGGCCGCCCCATTGGTTTGAGGATGCCCGACGGAAGTGAACCTCTGGCGGATACCCAGCTCAGAGCAGAACTCCCGGAAGGGCGCGTTGTCAAATTGCCGGCCGTTATCAGTGACCAATGTGTGCGGCAGCCCAAACCGACATATGATGGACTTCCAGAAGAAGGATCTCACTTTGCTTTCAGTAATCTTGGCCAAGGCCTCGGCTTCAACCCACTTGGTGAAGTGATCCACCGCTACCAAGAGGAACTTTCGCTGTCTGGAGGCCGGGGAAATGATCCCAGGATATCCATGCCCCACTGGGCGAAGGGCCAAGGTGCTACCAAGGGGGTCAGGTGAGACGTCGGTTGTGCTGGATATTAGCGTGACGTTGACAGCTATCACATTTCTTAACAAGCTCAGCCGCGTCTTCCTTCATCATCAGCCAGAAGTACCCTTGCCGCAGGGCCTTGTAGGCTAGGGCTCTGCCCCCCAGGTGACTCCCGCAGATGCCTTCGTGGATCTCTCTGATGATGTAATCTGACTCAGCCAACCCCACACACCTGAGAACTGGGTACAAGAAAGATCTCCGATAAAGCTTCCCGTTCATCATCAAGAATCTTGGGGCCCTCCGCCTGAGCAGCCTGGCCTCAGCGGGGTTCTCCGGGAGAGTACCGTCAGTCAAATACCGGATGTAGGCATCCATCCAGGAGGGCTCTTGCTCCATGGCAGCGCTTCATCCGGACCTCGGTGCTCGGGACTTGTAGGTGTTCCACATATGTCCTTCCCAACGTCCCGTCGGCCGAAGTGGCCAGGCGGGACAATGCATCGGCCCTGGCATTTTTCGCTCTGGGATATAGCTGACGCGGAAGTAGGAGAAACGAGATGCCTGGGACTGCACTTTGCTCAAGTATCGGGACATGGTTGGGTCCCTAGCTTCGTATTCTCGGTGATCTGTCCAGAAACAAGTTGAGAGTCCGTGAAGGCCCTCAAACGCCCAGCGCCTAGCCCCTCAGCTAACCTCATCCCCGCCAGCAAGGCTTCGTACTCCGCCTGATTATTAGTTGCTGGGAACTGGAATCTGAGAGCGTACTCCACTACGTCTCCCTCTGGGCTCGCGAGAATGAGTCCGGCTTCGCTTCCTTGAGAGTTTGCCGCTCCATCCACATGCAGGATCCAGCCCTCTGCCTCCTTAGATGAGGGAGAGTCCACACACTCCTCCGGTCGCACCCCCTCCATATCCCCCTCGGTCCAGGAACACTCGACCAGGAAATCGGCAACACCTGAGACTTCATGGCTGACCTTGGCCGGATGGACAGATCGAACTCACTTAGCTTAATGGCCCACTTGGCCAACCGACCGGAGGTGTCGGGCGAGATAAGATAGCTCGAAGGGGCTGGTCCGTAAGCACCACGATGGGATGGGCTTGGAAGTAAGGCCGGAGGCGCTGAGCAGAGACCACCAAGGCGAAGATAATCTTCTCGGTTCTCGAATACCTGGTCTCGGCGTCATGGAGTACTTTGCTGGTGTAATAGATTGGCTTCTGGGCCCCGTCGGCATCCATACGCACGAGTACGGAGTGACAGCCTCGGGGGAAGCTGCAAGATATAAAAAGAGCTCCTCTCCATTTTTAGGCTTGGACAACAGCGAGGAGTGGAGAGAAACTGCTTCAACTCCTCAAAGGAGCCCTGACACCCCTTCGTCCACTCGAAGCCGTTGACCTTGCGCAGTGCCTTAAAGAAGGGCAGGCACCTTTATGCCGACCTTGACATGAAACGACTCAAGGCCGCCACCCTCCCCGTTAGGCGCTGCACTTCCTTCTTATTGGCTGGGGGCCTCATCTCCAGGATAGCCCTAATCTTGTCGGGGTTGGCTTCAATCCCTTGCTGGGTCACCATAAAACCCAGGAACTTACCTGCTGCTACTCCAAAGGCGCATTTGTGGGGGTTGAGCTTCATCGATACCGATGCAAATTGTTGAAAGTCTCCTCGAGGTCAGCTACATGGTCCGCCGCACTGGTGCTCTTGGTCAGCATGTCATCCACATACACCTTCATGTTGCGCCCTAGCTGGTCTTCAAAGACCTTGTTCATTAATCTTTGATAAGTGGCCCCGGCATTTTTCAATCCAAAAGGCATCACCTGTAACAATAAATCCCTTCTCTGTGACAAAGGAAGTTGCTTCTTCATCCGCCGGGCTCATCTTGATTTGATTATACCCCGAGAACGCATCCATGAAGCGGAGAGTCTCATGCCCGGAGGTGGCGTCCACCAGCTGGTCGATTCGGGGCAGCAGGAAGCTGTCCTTGGGGCACGCCTTGTTGAGGTCGGTGAAATCCACGCACATCCTCCAGCCTCCGCTGGCCTTGCGAACCATTACGACATTCGCTAGCCAGTCCGGGTAACGCACCTCGCGGATGTGACCAGCCGCCAGCAGCTTCCGCACCTCCTCATCAACGGCCTTATGTCGGTCAGGGGCAAAACTCCTTTTCTTCTGCCTGACGGGCCAGCACCCCGGCCGAATGTTAAGCTGGTGTGTAATCACCTCCTTCGGAATCCCGGCATGTCGGACGTTGACCATGCGAAGACGTCGGCGTTGACCCACAGGAAGGTAAGGAGTCGGTCACGAGCTTCCTCCGGAAGTAAGGCTCCAACCCGGACCGTCCGCGCGGAGTCCTCCCCGAGGGGGAAAGTGAGCAGCCGCTCGGCTGGCTCCCCCCTCCTCTCCAAGTCTCGCGGGTCAAGCGCCTCAGGTGCCGGTGCAGGTGCCGTCTCCTGAGGACTAAGGGCCAAGTGATAGCAAAGTGTCAACAGACCCTGCTCTCCTCGCATCTCGCCGACCCCTCTACTGGTTGGGAACCTCACGAGGAGCCGCTTGGTGGATATGATGGCATCCAAGAGCTTCAGCCCGGGCCTTCCGAGGATCGCATTGTATGCGAGGGGCACACGAACCACCAAGAACTTCATGAGAACAGTGCTTTGGCACGAGCCGTACCAGCCGTTACGGAAGAGTGACTTCCCCTTCAACCTTCACGGAATCTCCTGTGAACCCCATCAAAGGCATGGAGACAGGTCGAAGCAGATCATGTGACAAGTTCATACAAACAAAGGCATCGTAGTTTAAAACATCTACGGAGCTCCCACTGTCAACTAAGATTCTTTTTACAGGGTGCTTAGCGATCGTCATGGACACGACGACGCTATCATCATCCTTATTTAAACCCCGTCCAAGTCCTTTTCGAAAAAAGGAATTACAGTCTCTGCCCCCCCCTTTCCCCTTGGTTTCTTCGACGGGCCTCCTGCCCCCCAGGAAATCATCGCCACTGTCTTCTCCGTCGGGGCATTGTCGATCACCGGTGGTGAGGGCGCCGACGGGCCAGGAGCTCCCGAGTTACCCTCTGAACGAACTTTCCCAGGTGGCCCCACTGAATAAGGTCTTCAATAGCCTTCTTCAGCTGACGGCAATCATCAGTGTCATGGCCATGGTCCCGGTGGTAGCGGCAGTAGAGGTTCTTGTTCCAGGGGATCTTCGGGTTGATGGGAGGAGGGCGCTGCAGATAAGACTCCCCTTCAATCTCGAGCAGAATATGAGATATTGGGGCGAGCAATGGGGTATAGGGTCCGTCTCTCGGTGCGGGGGTCGAGGACGGTTATCTGGCCGGCGAGGAGGCTCGGGCCTCCTGGGTCGGACTTCTGCAGGCTCCGGCTGGGTCGGCTTCCTGGGGACACTCCCGCCAGCTTCGCACCGGGAAAAGTCGGCCTCGTCCGCCCGGATGTACTTCTGGGCCCGGATCAGAAGTTCGGAGTAAGAGCCCGGCGGCTTCTTATCAAGAGAATATGCGAAGCGAGAAGGGTGAAGCCCCCGCTTCAGAGCCAGGGTAGCCACCGAGTCTTCCAGGTTGTAGACCTCCAGGGCTGCTTCTTTGAACCGGGCAACATAATCCCGCAAAGGCTCGCCATTCTTCTGCTGAACGGCAAAGAGACTATCCGCCACCCTCGGGATCTTCCGGCAGGCATCAAAATGGGCCAGGAAAGCCCTCTCAACTGGCGGAAGGAGTCGATGCTTCGTGGTGGCAGACGAGAATACCAAGCTCGAGCGGCCTTCTTCAGAGTGGCCGGGAAAGCAACGCACATAAGTGAATCAGTGGCCCCCTGGACTTGCATGAGTACCTTATAGCTCTCCAAATGGTTCAGGGGGTCCGTGGTCCCGTCGTATGGATCTAGTTGAGGAAGGCGGAACCTGGTAGAGATGGGCTCCTCCATAATGTGACGAGACAAGGGAGGCCGACTGTCGTAATCTGTCTCTGGCAGGTGGGTGATCCGACGGCTAAGCTCTTCCAGCTTCTGATTACACTCCTCGAGTCGACGCTCGGCTCGACGAGGCATCCGGCCATCAAAAGAGCCCTCCCCCGAAGATTCGGAAGAAGAGTGAGGGCGGCGGTGCCGGCGCGGGCGCTCCGCCTCCTTCCTGCCGCCGTTTAGGAGAAACACTAGCGTGGCGAGAGGGAGACCGGGGTCTTTTAGAGGCTTCACGGTGGTGAGGCTTGGCCGGGGATCGGTGGCGACGATCCACAGGAACCGGCGATCTCCGGTGGGAGGAATGCTGGCTGGGTTGCACCACCCCGGGACAGACGGGTTCAGCTCCGGCTGCTGCAAGGCTGCCTGCTGGTGCTGTAGGCCCTGAACCATCGCCGCCAAAGACTGGACTTGCGTGGCCAGGGCAGTGAGTCATCTTCCTGGAGTTGTTGTGGAGCAGGCACGGGAGCGTCGTTCTGCGGAGCGGAAGGCCCTGCCCCCGGAGATGCAGGGGCTCCGAAATACTGGATGCGAGAGTTGGGGGGGCCTCCGCGAGTGGACCAGCCCCGCAGCGCTGCCCCCCAGCGCGACCAGCTGAAACTCCCTTCGTCCGAGTCGTCACCATGACTTCAAGATCTTGAAGAAAAAGGTAAGCTGCTGGCTCGATGTCTTTCTTAAAAACTCCCCTACCTGGCGCGCCAATCTGATGGTGCCAAGTCACTTCCTCAAACGCCGGGGAAGACAGACATCCTTCTCCTCGGAGCCCTGCAAGAAAAGTCCCCGGAGACCGGCGGTACCGGTAGGGACCCTCCGACAATCAAGTCAGTCACTTGGGCTCAGACAAAGAACCGCTCAGCGGGAAAGAGCTAAAGCGGTTAGGGTTTTGCTGGGAGGAAGAAAGCTCAGAAAACCAGAGTTCAGCCCCCTACTTACAGCGTGCATGTGCTTTTATACCTGTCCGAATATCCTATCTTACTGTTTCGGAAGATCACCGTCGTACCATCGCTGCGCGTGCTGAAGACATCCCGTACTACCTGCCGACGTGATATCATACGTGTCCAACAGTTGCGAAGGCATTCAGTGCGCACCGTCGGCTGATATGACCGAGCACAGTCGCAAGTGGTAGTGAATCGTATGCCGTAGTGAGGCATGGCCATGCACAGGGACATGCAATGCACCATACGCCGTTATGAGGTATGGCCCTCCATAACGGGGTGCAATCACGGGCGTACTGAGGATCACGTGGGTGCGCCGTGTGGCCTGGAGTCGTCATTCCTCTCGACAATTGAACCGCACGCCAATCGCTGACGACCCCACCCTGAGACCGGAAGGGGTCCCGGGGTGGGGAGACGCCGGTGCACCCCGAGACCGGTGGGGGTCTCAGGGTCAAGAGATAATGACCCCATCCCGAGACCGAAGGGGTCCCGGGGGTGGGGAGATGCCGGTGCACCCCGAGACCGGTGGGGGTCTCGGGTCAAGAGATGATGACCCCACCCCGAGACCGAAAGGGGTCCAAGGGGTGGGGAGATGCCGGTGCACCCCGAGACCGGTGGGGGTCTCGGGGTCAAGAGATAATGACCCCACTCCGAGACTGGAAGGGGTCCCAGGGATGGGGAGATGCCGGTGCACCCCGAGACCGGTGGGGGGTCTCGGGTCAAGAGATGATGACCCCACCCCGAGACCGGAAGAGGTCCCAGGGGTGGGGAGATGCCGGTGCACCACGAGACCAGTGGGGGTCTCGGGGTCAAGAGATGATGACCCCACCCCAAGACCAGAAGGGGCCCGGGGGTGGAGAAATGCCGGTGCACCCCGAGACCGGTGGGGGTCTCGGGGTCAAGAGATGATGACCCCATCCCGAGACCGGAAGGGGTCCCGGGGGTGGG